>CAJHUD010000013.1:0-294851 GCA_905146925.1 Autographa gamma
ATCAATATAATAAAACTTTTAGTACAAAGAAAATGCCCGAACGGAGTATATCCAAACTAATATTATAAATGCGAAAGTAACTCTGTCTGTCTGTCTGTCTGTCTGTCTGTCTTTGCTTCACGCCTAAACTACTGAACCGATTTGTGTGAAATTTGGTATAGACATAGTTTGGAACTTGAGAAAGGACATAGGATAGTTTTTATAACAAAAACATGAAATTAAAAATTTAATTTATTCCGGACATCCAGCGCCATCTATTGATCATGCAGCGGCATCAATTCAGTACTGAAAATTCATCGGATAAAAGTAAATTATAGTAAAAAGGTATGAAAAAAGTACTATCAATATAATAAAACTTTTAGTACAAAGAAAATGCCCGAACGGAGGATATCCAAACTAATATTATAAATGCGAAAGTAACTCTGTCTGTCTGTCTGTCTGTCTGTCTTTGCGTCACGCCTAAACTGCTGAACCGATTTGTGTGAAATTTGGTATAGACATAGTTTGGAACTTGAGAAAACCATAGGATAGTTTTTATAACAAAAAAATTAAATTTATTCCGGACATACAGCGCCATCTATTGGTCAAGCGTCGGCATCAATTCAGTACTGAAATTTCATCGGATACAAGTAAATGATAGCAAAAAGGTATGAAAAAAGTAATATCAATATAATAAAACTTTTAGTACAAAGAAAATGCCCGAATGGAGTATATCCAAACTAATATTATAAATGCGAAAGTAACTCTGTCTGTCTGTCTGTCTGTCTTTGCTTCACGCCTAAACTACTTAACCGATTTGAGTGAAATTTGGTATAGACATAGCTTGGAACTTGAAAAAGGACATACGATTGTTTCTATAACAAAAAAATAAAATTTATTCCGGACATACAGCGCCATCTATTGGTCAAGCGTCGGCATCAATTCAGTACTGAAAATTCATCGGATAAAAGTAAATGATAGTAAATTATGCTTTAGTACAAAGAAAATGCCCGAACGGAGTATATCCAAACTATCCAAACTAATATTATAAATGCGAAAGTAACTCTGTCTGTCTGTCTGTCTGTCTGTATTTGCTTCACGCCTAAACTACTGAACCGATTTGTGTGAAATTTGGTACAGACATAGTTTGGAACTTGAGAAAGGACATAGGATAGTTTTTATAACAAAAAAATAAATAAAAAATAAAATTTATTCCGGACATACATCGCCATCTATTGGTCATGCAGCGGCATCAATTCAGTTCTGAAAATTCATCGGATAAAAGTAAATGATAGTAAAAAGGTATGAAAGAAATAATATCAATATAGTTAAACTTTTAGTACAAAGTAAATGCCCGAACGGAGTGTAAATATATAATCCGAGTTGTCACTATGCTCGATAGATGGCGTTGGGATCGAAATAGATCGCGCTATGGTTTCGTTACACGCATTTGGTTGGGCATCGGCCGAGCGCTTCGGTACTGTCGTGGAAATTATGTTGATTTTTGAAGAGTTCCCTAGAATATCTTCCACATTTCATTTTTGAAAAGATCCCGCGAGATCGGGAACTACGTGGGTAAAACCAAAAATCTGCCGGAAGTCACTATTCCACGCGAACGAAGTCGCGGGCAAAAGCTAGTCCAAACTAATATTATAAATGCGAAAGTAACTCTGTCTGCCTGTCTGTCTGTCTGTCTGTCTGTCTGTCTTTGCTTCACGCCTAAACTACTGAACCGATTTGTGTGAAATTTGATACAGACATAGTTTGGAACTTGAGAAAGGACATAGGATAGTTTCTATAACAAAAAAATAAAATTTAAAATAAAATTTATTCCGGACATACAGCGCCATCTATTGGTCAAGCGTCGGCATCAATTCAGTACTGAAAATTCATCGGATAAAAGTAAATGATAGTAAAAAGGTATAAAAAAGTAATATCAATATAATAAAACTTTTAGTACAAAGAAAATGCCCGAACGGAGTATATCCAAACTAATATTATAAATGCGAAAGTAACTCTGTCTGTCTGTCTGTCTGTCTTTGCTTCACGCCTAAACTACTTAACCGATTTGTGTGAAATTTGGTATAGACATAGCTTGGAACTTGAAAAAGGACATAGGATAGTTTTTATAACAAAAATATAAAATAAAAAATTTAATTTATTCCGGACATGCAGCGCCATCTATTGGTCAACCGTCGGCATCAATTCAGTACTGAAATTTCATCGGATAAAAGTAAACGATAGCAAAAAGGTATGAAAAAAGTAATATCAATATAATAAAACTTTTAGTACAAAGAAAATGCCCGAACGGAGTATATCCAAACTAATATTATAAATGCGAAAGTAACTCTGTCTGTCTGTCTGTCTGTCTGTCTGTCTTTGCTTCACGCCTAAACTACTGAACCGATTTGTGTGAAATTTGGTATAGACATAGTTTGGAACTTGAGAAAGGACATAGGATAGTTTTTATAACAAAAACATGAAATTAAAAATTTAATTTATTCCGGACATCCAGCGCCATCTAGTGATCATGCAGCGGCATCAATTCAGTACTGAAAATTCATCGGATAAAAGTAAATTATAGTAAAAAGGTATGTAAAAAGTACTATCAATATAATAAAACTTTTAGTACAAAGAAAATGCCCGAACGGAGGATATCCAAACTAATATTATAAATGCGAAAGTAACTCTGTCTGTCTGTCTGTCTGTCTGTCTTTGCGTCACGCCTAAACTGCTGAACCGATTTGTGTGAAATTTGGTATAGACATAGTTTGGAACTTGAGAAAACCATAGGATAGTTTTTATAACAAAAAAATTAAATTTATTCCGGACATACAGCGCCATCTATTGGTCAAGCGTCGGCATCAATTCAGTACTGAAATTTCATCGGATACAAGTAAATGATAGCAAAAAGGTATGAAAAAAGTAATATCAATATAATAAAACTTTTAGTACAAAGAAAATGCCCGAATGGAGTATATCCAAACTAATATTATAAATGCGAAAGTAACTCTGTCTGTCTGTCTGTCTGTCTTTGCTTCACGCCTAAACTACTTAACCGATTTGAGTGAAATTTGGTATAGACATAGCTTGGAACTTGAAAAAGGACATACGATTGTTTCTATAACAAAAAAATAAAATTTATTCCGGACATACAGCGCCATCTATTGGTCAAGCGTCGGCATCAATTCAGTACTGAAAATTCATCGGATAAAAGTAAATGATAGTAAAAAGGTATGAAAAAAGTACTATCAATATAATAAAACTTTTAGTGCAAAGAAAATGCCCGAACGGAGTATATCCAAACTATCCAAACTAATATTATAAATGCGAAAGTAACTCTGTCTGTCTGTCTGTATTTGCTTCACGCCTAAACTACTGAACCGATTTGTGTGAAATTTGGTACAGACATAGTTTGGAACTTGAGAAAGGACATAGGATAGTTTTTATAACAAAAAAATAAAATAAAAAATAAAATTTATCCTGGACATACATCGCCATCTATTGGTCATGCAGCGGCATCAATTCAGTACTGAAAATTCATCGGAAAAAGTAAATGATTGCAAAAAGGTATGAAAAAAGTACTATCAATATAATAAAACTTTTAGTACAAAGAAAATGCCCGAACGGAGTATATCCAAACTAATATTATAAATGCGAAAGTAACTCTGTCTGTCTGTCTGTCTGTCTGTCTGTCTGTCTGTCTTTGCTTCACGCCTAAACTGCTGAACCGATTTGTGTGAAATTTGGTATAGACATAGTTTGGAACTTGAGAAAGGACATAGGATAGTTTTTATAACAAAAATATAAAATAAAAAATTTAATTTATTCCGGATATGCAGCGCCATCTATTGATCATGCAGCGGCATCAATTCAGTACTGAAAATTCATCGGATAAAAGTAAATTATAGTAAAAAGGTATGAAAAAAGTACTATCAATATAATAAAACTTTTAGTACAAAGAAAATGCCCGAACGGAGTATATCCAAACTAATATTATAAATGCGAAAGTAACTCTGTCTGTCTGTCTGTCTGTCTGTCTTTGCGTCACGCCTAAACTGCTGAACCGATTTGTGTGAAATTTGGTATAGACATAGTTTGGAACTTGAGAAAACCATAGGATAGTTTTTATAACAAAAAAATTAAATTTATTCCGGACATACAGCGCCATCTATTGGTCAAGCGTCGGCATCAATTCAGTACTGAAATTTCATCGGATACAAGTAAATGATAGCAAAAAGGTATGAAAAAAGTAATATCAATATAATAAAACTTTTAGTACAAAGAAAATGCCCGAATGGAGTATATCCAAACTAATATTATAAATGCGAAAGTAACTCTGTCTGTCTGTCTGTCTGTCTGTCTGTCTTTGCTTCACGCCTAAACTACTGAACCGATTTGTGTGAAATTTGGTATAGACATAGTTTGGAACTTGAGAAAGGACATAGGATAGTTTTTATAACAAAAATATAAAATAAAAAATTTAATTTATTCCGGACATGCAGCGCCATCTATTGATCATGCAGCGGCATCAATTCAGTACTGAAAATTCATCGGATAAAAGTAAATTATAGTAAAAAGGTATGAAAAAAGTACTATCAATATAATAAAACTTTTAGTACAAAGAAAATGCCCGAACGGAGTATATCCAAACTAATATTATAAATGCGAAAGTAACTCTGTCTGTCTGTCTGTCTGTCTGTCTGTCTTTGCTTCACGCCTAAACTACTGAACCGATTTGTGTGAAATTTGGTATAGACATAGTTTGGAACTTGAGAAAACCATAGGATAGTTTTTATAACAAAAAAATTAAATTTATTCCGGACATACAGCGCCATCTATTGGTCAAGCGTCGGCATCAATTCAGTACTGAAATTTCATCGGATACAAGTAAATGATAGCAAAAAGGTATGAAAAAAGTAATATCAATATAATAAAACTTTTAGTACAAAGAAAATGCCCGAATGGAGTATATCCAAACTAATATTATAAATGCGAAAGTAACTCTGTCTGTCTGTCTGTCTGTCTTTGCTTCACGCCTAAACTACTTAACCGATTTGTGTGAAATTTGGTATAGACATAGCTTGGAACTTGAAAAAGGACATAGGATAGTTTTTATAACAAAAATATAAAATAAAAAATTTAATTTATTCCGGACATGCAGCGCCATCTATTGGTCAACCGTCGGCATCAATTCAGTACTGAAATTTCATCGGATAAAAGTAAATGATAGCAAAAAGGTATGAAAAAAGTAATATCAATATAATAAAACTTTTAGTACAAAGAAAATGCCCGAACGGAGTATATCCAAACTAATATTATAAATGCGAAAGTAACTCTGTCTGTCTGTCTGTCTGTCTGTCTGTCTTTGCTTCACGCCTAAACTACTGAACCGATTTGTGTGAAATTTGGTATAGACATAGTTTGGAACTTGAGAAAGGACATAGGATAGTTTTTATAACAAAAACATGAAATTAAAAATTTAATTTATTCCGGACATCCAGCGCCATCTATTGATCATGCAGCGGCATCAATTCAGTACTGAAAATTCATCGGATAAAAGTAAATTATAGTAAAAAGGTATGTAAAAAGTACTATCAATATAATAAAACTTTTAGTACAAAGAAAATGCCCGAACGGAGGATATCCAAACTAATATTATAAATGCGAAAGTAACTCTGTCTGTCTGTCTGTCTGTCTGTCTTTGCGTCACGCCTAAACTGCTGAACCGATTTGTGTGAAATTTGGTATAGACATAGTTTGGAACTTGAGAAAACCATAGGATAGTTTTTATAACAAAAAAATTAAATTTATTCCGGACATACAGCGCCATCTATTGGTCAAGCGTCGGCATCAATTCAGTACTGAAATTTCATCGGATACAAGTAAATGATAGCAAAAAGGTATGAAAAAAGTAATATCAATATAATAAAACTTTTAGTACAAAGAAAATGCCCGAATGGAGTATATCCAAACTAATATTATAAATGCGAAAGTAACTCTGTCTGTCTGTCTGTCTGTCTGTCTGTCTTTGCTTCACGCCTAAACTACTGAACCGATTTGTGTGAAATTTGGTATAGACATAGTTTGGAACTTGAGAAAGGACATAGGATAGTTTTTATAACAAAAATATAAAATAAAAAATTTAATTTATTCCGGACATGCAGCGCCATCTATTGATCATGCAGCGGCATCAATTCAGTACTGAAAATTCATCGGATAAAAGTAAATTATAGTAAAAAGGTATGAAAAAAGTACTATCAATATAATAAAACTTTTAGTACAAAGAAAATGCCCGAACGGAGTATATCCAAACTAATATTATAAATGCGAAAGTAACTCTGTCTGTCTGTCTGTCTGTCTTTGCTTCACGCCTAAACTACTGAACCGATTTGTGTGAAATTTGGTATAGACATAGTTTGGAACTTGAGAAAACCATAGGATAGTTTTTATAACAAAAAAATTAAATTTATTCCGGACATACAGCGCCATCTATTGGTCAAGCGTCGGCATCAATTCAGTACTGAAATTTCATCGGATACAAGTAAATGATAGCAAAAAGGTATGAAAAAAGTAATATCAATATAATAAAACTTTTAGTACAAAGAAAATGCCCGAATGGAGTATATCCAAACTAATATTATAAATGCGAAAGTAACTCTGTCTGTCTGTCTGTCTGTCTTTGCTTCACGCCTAAACTACTTAACCGATTTGTGTGAAATTTGGTATAGACATAGCTTGGAACTTGAAAAAGGACATAGGATAGTTTTTATAACAAAAATATAAAATAAAAAATTTAATTTATTCCGGACATGCAGCGCCATCTATTGGTCAACCGTCGGCATCAATTCAGTACTGAAATTTCATCGGATAAAAGTAAATGATAGCAAAAAGGTATGAAAAAAGTAATATCAATATAATAAAACTTTTAGTACAAAGAAAATGCCCGAACGGAGTATATCCAAACTAATATTATAAATGCGAAAGTAACTCTGTCTGTCTGTCTGTCTGTCTGTCTGTCTTTGCTTCACGCCTAAACTACTGAACCGATTTGTGTGAAATTTGGTATAGACATAGTTTGGAACTTGAGAAAGGACATAGGATAGTTTTTATAACAAAAACATGAAATTAAAAATTTAATTTATTCCGGACATCCAGCGCCATCTATTGATCATGCAGCGGCATCAATTCAGTACTGAAAATTCATCGGATAAAAGTAAATTATAGTAAAAAGGTATGTAAAAAGTACTATCAATATAATAAAACTTTTAGTACAAAGAAAATGCCCGAACGGAGGATATCCAAACTAATATTATAAATGCGAAAGTAACTCTGTCTGTCTGTCTGTCTGTCTGTCTTTGCGTCACGCCTAAACTGCTGAACCGATTTGTGTGAAATTTGGTATAGACATAGTTTGGAACTTGAGAAAACCATAGGATAGTTTTTATAACAAAAAAATTAAATTTATTCCGGACATACAGCGCCATCTATTGGTCAAGCGTCGGCATCAATTCAGTACTGAAATTTCATCGGATACAAGTAAATGATAGCAAAAAGGTATGAAAAAAGTAATATCAATATAATAAAACTTTTAGTACAAAGAAAATGCCCGAATGGAGTATATCCAAACTAATATTATAAATGCGAAAGTAACTCTGTCTGTCTGTCTGTCTGTCTTTGCTTCACGCCTAAACTACTTAACCGATTTGAGTGAAATTTGGTATAGACATAGCTTGGAACTTGAAAAAGGACATACGATTGTTTCTATAACAAAAAAATAAAATTTATTCCGGACATACAGCGCCATCTATTGGTCAAGCGTCGGCATCAATTCAGTACTGAAAATTCATCGGATAAAAGTAAATGATAGTAAAAAGGTATGAAAAAAGTACTATCAATATAATAAAACTTTTAGTGCAAAGAAAATGCCCGAACGGAGTATATCCAAACTATCCAAACTAATATTATAAATGCGAAAGTAACTCTGTCTGTCTGTCTGTATTTGCTTCACGCCTAAACTACTGAACCGATTTGTGTGAAATTTGGTACAGACATAGTTTGGAACTTGAGAAAGGACATAGGATAGTTTTTATAACAAAAAAATAAAATAAAAAATAAAATTTATCCTGGACATACATCGCCATCTATTGGTCATGCAGCGGCATCAATTCAGTACTGAAAATTCATCGGAAAAAGTAAATGATTGCAAAAAGGTATGAAAAAAGTACTATCAATGTAATAAAACTTTTAGTACAAAGAAAATGCCCGAACGGAGTATATCCAAACTAATATTATAAATGCGAAAGTAACTCTGTCTGTCTGTCTGTCTGTCTGTCTGTCTGTCTGTCTTTGCTTCACGCCTAAACTGCTGAACCGATTTGTGTGAAATTTGGTATAGACATAGTTTGGAACTTGAGAAAGGACATAGGATAGTTTTTATAACAAAAATATAAAATAAAAAATTTAATTTATTCCGGATATGCAGCGCCATCTATTGATCATGCAGCGGCATCAATTCAGTACTGAAAATTCATCGGATAAAAGTAAATTATAGTAAAAAGGTATGAAAAAAGTACTATCAATATAATAAAACTTTTAGTACAAAGAAAATGCCCGAACGGAGTATATCCAAACTAATATTATAAATGCGAAAGTAACTCTGTCTGTCTGTCTGTCTGTCTGTCTTTGCGTCACGCCTAAACTGCTGAACCGATTTGTGTGAAATTTGGTATAGACATAGTTTGGAACTTGAGAAAACCATAGGATAGTTTTTATAACAAAAAAATTAAATTTATTCCGGACATACAGCGCCATCTATTGGTCAAGCGTCGGCATCAATTCAGTACTGAAATTTCATCGGATACAAGTAAATGATAGCAAAAAGGTATGAAAAAAGTAATATCAATATAATAAAACTTTTAGTACAAAGAAAATGCCCGAATGGAGTATATCCAAACTAATATTATAAATGCGAAAGTAACTCTGTCTGTCTGTCTGTCTGTCTGTCTGTCTTTGCTTCACGCCTAAACTACTGAACCGATTTGTGTGAAATTTGGTATAGACATAGCTTGGAACTTGAGAAAGGACATAGGATAGTTTTTATAACAAAAATATAAAATAAAAAATTTAATTTATTCCGGATATGCAGCGCCATCTATTGATCATGCAGCGGCATCAATTCAGTACTGAAAATTCATCGGATAAAAGTAAATTATAGTAAAAAGGTATGAAAAAAGTACTATCAATATAATAAAACTTTTAGTACAAAGAAAATGCCCGAACGGAGTATATCCAAACTAATATTATAAATGCGAAAGTAACTCTGTCTGTCTGTCTGTCTGTCTGTCTGTCTTTGCTTCACGCCTAAACTACTGAACCGATTTGTGTGAAATTTGGTATAGACATAGTTTGGAACTTGAGAAAACCATAGGATAGTTTTTATAACAAAAAAATTAAATTTATTCCGGACATACAGCGCCATCTATTGGTCAAGCGTCGGCATCAATTCAGTACTGAAATTTCATCGGATACAAGTAAATGATAGCAAAAAGGTATGAAAAAAGTAATATCAATATAATAAAACTTTTAGTACAAAGAAAATGCCCGAATGGAGTATATCCAAACTAATATTATAAATGCGAAAGTAACTCTGTCTGTCTGTCTGTCTGTCTGTCTGTCTTTGCTTCACGCCTAAACTACTTAACCGATTTGTGTGAAATTTGGTATAGACATAGCTTGGAACTTGAAAAAGGACATAGGATAGTTTTTATAACAAAAATATAAAATAAAAAATTTAATTTATTCCGGACATGCAGCGCCATCTATTGGTCAACCGTCGGCATCAATTCAGTACTGAAATTTCATCGGATAAAAGTAAATGATAGCAAAAAGGTATGAAAAAAGTAATATCAATATAATAAAACTTTTAGTACAAAGAAAATGCCCGAACGGAGTATATCCAAACTAATATTATAAATGCGAAAGTAACTCTGTCTGTCTGTCTGTCTGTCTGTCTGTCTTTGCTTCACGCCTAAACTACTGAACCGATTTGTGTGAAATTTGGTATAGACATAGTTTGGAACTTGAGAAAGGACATAGGATAGTTTTTATAACAAAAACATGAAATTAAAAATTTAATTTATTCCGGACATCCAGCGCCATCTATTGATCATGCAGCGGCATCAATTCAGTACTGAAAATTCATCGGATAAAAGTAAATTATAGTAAAAAGGTATGTAAAAAGTACTATCAATATAATAAAACTTTTAGTACAAAGAAAATGCCCGAACGGAGGATATCCAAACTAATATTATAAATGCGAAAGTAACTCTGTCTGTCTGTCTGTCTGTCTGTCTTTGCGTCACGCCTAAACTGCTGAACCGATTTGTGTGAAATTTGGTATAGACATAGTTTGGAACTTGAGAAAACCATAGGATAGTTTTTATAACAAAAAAATTAAATTTATTCCGGACATACAGCGCCATCTATTGGTCAAGCGTCGGCATCAATTCAGTACTGAAATTTCATCGGATACAAGTAAATGATAGCAAAAAGGTATGAAAAAAGTAATATCAATATAATAAAACTTTTAGTACAAAGAAAATGCCCGAATGGAGTATATCCAAACTAATATTATAAATGCGAAAGTAACTCTGTCTGTCTGTCTGTCTGTCTTTGCTTCACGCCTAAACTACTTAACCGATTTGAGTGAAATTTGGTATAGACATAGCTTGGAACTTGAAAAAGGACATACGATTGTTTCTATAACAAAAAAATAAAATTTATTCCGGACATACAGCGCCATCTATTGGTCAAGCGTCGGCATCAATTCAGTACTGAAAATTCATCGGATAAAAGTAAATGATAGTAAAAAGGTATGAAAAAAGTACTATCAATATAATAAAACTTTTAGTGCAAAGAAAATGCCCGAACGGAGTATATCCAAACTATCCAAACTAATATTATAAATGCGAAAGTAACTCTGTCTGTCTGTCTGTATTTGCTTCACGCCTAAACTACTGAACCGATTTGTGTGAAATTTGGTACAGACATAGTTTGGAACTTGAGAAAGGACATAGGATAGTTTTTATAACAAAAAAATAAAATAAAAAATAAAATTTATCCTGGACATACATCGCCATCTATTGGTCATGCAGCGGCATCAATTCAGTACTGAAAATTCATCGGAAAAAGTAAATGATTGCAAAAAGGTATGAAAAAAGTACTATCAATGTAATAAAACTTTTAGTACAAAGAAAATGCCCGAACGGAGTATATCCAAACTAATATTATAAATGCGAAAGTAACTCTGTCTGTCTGTCTGTCTGTCTGTCTGTCTGTCTGTCTTTGCTTCACGCCTAAACTGCTGAACCGATTTGTGTGAAATTTGGTATAGACATAGTTTGGAACTTGAGAAAGGACATAGGATAGTTTTTATAACAAAAATATAAAATAAAAAATTTAATTTATTCCGGATATGCAGCGCCATCTATTGATCATGCAGCGGCATCAATTCAGTACTGAAAATTCATCGGATAAAAGTAAATTATAGTAAAAAGGTATGAAAAAAGTACTATCAATATAATAAAACTTTTAGTACAAAGAAAATGCCCGAACGGAGTATATCCAAACTAATATTATAAATGCGAAAGTAACTCTGTCTGTCTGTCTGTCTGTCTGTCTTTGCGTCACGCCTAAACTGCTGAACCGATTTGTGTGAAATTTGGTATAGACATAGTTTGGAACTTGAGAAAACCATAGGATAGTTTTTATAACAAAAAAATTAAATTTATTCCGGACATACAGCGCCATCTATTGGTCAAGCGTCGGCATCAATTCAGTACTGAAATTTCATCGGATACAAGTAAATGATAGCAAAAAGGTATGAAAAAAGTAATATCAATATAATAAAACTTTTAGTACAAAGAAAATGCCCGAATGGAGTATATCCAAACTAATATTATAAATGCGAAAGTAACTCTGTCTGTCTGTCTGTCTGTCTGTCTGTCTTTGCTTCACGCCTAAACTACTGAACCGATTTGTGTGAAATTTGGTATAGACATAGTTTGGAACTTGAGAAAGGACATAGGATAGTTTTTATAACAAAAATATAAAATAAAAAATTTAATTTATTCCGGACATGCAGCGCCATCTATTGATCATGCAGCGGCATCAATTCAGTACTGAAAATTCATCGGATAAAAGTAAATTATAGTAAAAAGGTATGAAAAAAGTACTATCAATATAATAAAACTTTTAGTACAAAGAAAATGCCCGAACGGAGTATATCCAAACTAATATTATAAATGCGAAAGTAACTCTGTCTGTCTGTCTGTCTGTCTGTCTGTCTTTGCTTCACGCCTAAACTACTGAACCGATTTGTGTGAAATTTGGTATAGACATAGTTTGGAACTTGAGAAAACCATAGGATAGTTTTTATAACAAAAAAATTAAATTTATTCCGGACATACAGCGCCATCTATTGGTCAAGCGTCGGCATCAATTCAGTACTGAAATTTCATCGGATACAAGTAAATGATAGCAAAAAGGTATGAAAAAAGTAATATCAATATAATAAAACTTTTAGTACAAAGAAAATGCCCGAATGGAGTATATCCAAACTAATATTATAAATGCGAAAGTAACTCTGTCTGTCTGTCTGTCTGTCTTTGCTTCACGCCTAAACTACTTAACCGATTTGTGTGAAATTTGGTATAGACATAGCTTGGAACTTGAAAAAGGACATAGGATAGTTTTTATAACAAAAATATAAAATAAAAAATTTAATTTATTCCGGACATGCAGCGCCATCTATTGGTCAACCGTCGGCATCAATTCAGTACTGAAATTTCATCGGATAAAAGTAAATGATAGCAAAAAGGTATGAAAAAAGTAATATCAATATAATAAAACTTTTAGTACAAAGAAAATGCCCGAACGGAGTATATCCAAACTAATATTATAAATGCGAAAGTAACTCTGTCTGTCTGTCTGTCTGTCTGTCTGTCTTTGCTTCACGCCTAAACTACTGAACCGATTTGTGTGAAATTTGGTATAGACATAGTTTGGAACTTGAGAAAGGACATAGGATAGTTTTTATAACAAAAACATGAAATTAAAAATTTAATTTATTCCGGACATCCAGCGCCATCTATTGATCATGCAGCGGCATCAATTCAGTACTGAAAATTCATCGGATAAAAGTAAATTATAGTAAAAAGGTATGAAAAAAGTACTATCAATATAATAAAACTTTTAGTACAAAGAAAATGCCCGAACGGAGGATATCCAAACTAATATTATAAATGCGAAAGTAACTCTGTCTGTCTGTCTGTCTGTCTGTCTTTGCGTCACGCCTAAACTGCTGAACCGATTTGTGTGAAATTTGGTATAGACATAGTTTGGAACTTGAGAAAACCATAGGATAGACGTGGAAGTATTTATGGTTTTCAGTGTATAATGGACCCGAAATGATCCATCCTAATTTAGAATTTACTTAATAAGGTCCTGAAGGTAAACGAATTTTATCATTAACAATTAAATCCCAGAAACAATCTACACCGATTAATAAATCAATCTGTGAAGGTGTACAGAAAGTTGGATCTGCTAACCTAATATCTTTAGGTATAGAAATATTGTTAATGTCTATACTTGTGGCCGGTATAGTCGACGTAATGCTGGGTAAAACCAGGCATTTAATGTGCACGCTGTGATCGCCGTATATCGATCTAATATCAATTTCGCAGGAATGGATTGCCTGTGTGACTGAATGTCCTATTCCGCTAATTTGACAAGTGGACTGTATACATTGTGTGTTTAGTTTTTTACATAAAGAATCTGTGATAAAGCAGTGTTGACTGCCGTTATCTAATAAAGCATGGGCCTTGTAATACTTGTTACCTCTGCCACGGACCTCAACTATAGCTGTCGACAATAAAACCGATTGTAAAGCTTGCTTACCTAGTAAACTTTTACAATAATTATTGTGTGAATTTACGACTGTGTGAAAAGTCTGGAATACTGACGAACTATTTTGCGAATCTGTGGTTTTAGACTGATCTATAGTGGACTCAGTGCTACCTGCCTTAAATTCATTGTGTAAAAGAGTATTATGTTTAGTATGGCACTGCTTGCAAGGGCCGGCCCGACAATCATTAACTGAATGCCCTGTCCATAAACAATTGATACAGAGATTCTTATTCTTGACGAACTGAAGCTTATCTTGAGAATTTAAGTCTAAAAACTGTTGACATGCATATAACGGATGTTTTCCGTTACATCTTACACATGTGCGGGTAGACTTATAAAACCTTTTATTATTTTGAGTAGCAACAAAACTTTGAGACTGCCTTTTAATATTACTTTGACTTGCCTGAGAAGCCTGAGAAGTATTAACTTTAACCATTTCCAAAGTGTCAGCATTATCTTTTAAAAACTGTATGAACTGAATTTAAGTTAAATATTTTATTTGAGTTGCTTGCACTAGTAATTTTAAACTGTTCCCATTCCTTTTCAATAGTTACGTCTAATTTTGTGGTTATCATATAAATCAACAAAGTTTCCCAGAATTGTGTAGGTTCACCAAGTATTTTTAATGCACGTAAATTCTTAAGAACCGTATCTATTAGTTTCCTAATCTGTGCAGGCGACTCCTTAGTTACGGCTGACATTGTAAATAACGCTTTAATGTGATTATGTATCAACAACTTATTGTTATTAAATCTATTCTCAATCAGTTCCCATGCAACGTTATAATTATCGGAAGAGAACTCTACGGACTTAATAACCTGCAATGCATTTCCAGTCAGAGATGATCTTAAATAATGAAATTTTTGAATATTGTCTAGTTGCTTAGAATTATGAATCATGGATAGAAACATATCTCTAAATTCCAACCAATTATCGTAATTACCGTCAAAGCAGGGAAGTGAAATCGTTGGCAATTTAACCAAAGTATTGGATTTGCAAATATGTTCTGACCTATTGAAATTGCACTCATGTTTGTCACTACTACCCTTACTATTATTAATTAAACAATTAGCTTCAGCGACAGAACCATAGTAAGAATTATCAAAAGTCTCTCTGTACTCTAATTGCTCCGTTATGTCTTTTTCCGACACCATTTCCTCGATTAACGATTGAATTTTACTGAACTCCTGGTGCAAACCTTGAGCAGACTTTATGCGTAATTCTAATTCTGCTCTTTGCTTAGGATTAATTTCACTACCGACTAATAAATTTACACATTTTTCGAACTGGGAGAGCATACCTTTAAGGGTAGCTCTTTTCTTTTTCAAATCTAATAGCCTTTTAATATCCTCGGACAAACTCATTTTGGCAAATTTATAGAAGGTGTGGGTACTCACGTTTTCCTAAGGCGCGGATGTGAAGAACAAAGCGCACGAAGCTGTCTACGCGTTCCTGTATACACAAAGCACGTTTTAGCACACACAGAATGAAGAGATTGTAAAGGAGAAGGATTGCCAGGCACCCCTAAAGTCTTTCACTGGTAACTTGATGATCAGACGATCCTGCTCGAAGGTCCAGATGTTAAGGTGTGTCCTTAACTTTTGTGTCAGGGTGTGGCAATTTCAATGAATAGTTTATTCTTCTTTGGAGAATGAGATTTTATTTTATACTAGCTTTTGCCCGCGACTTCGTTCGCGTGGAATAGTGACTTCCGGCAGATTTTTGGTTTTACCCACGTAGTTCCCGATCTCGCGGGATCTTTTCAAAAATGAAATGTGGAAGATATTCTAGGGAACTCTTCAAAAATCAACATAATTTCCACGACAGTACCGAAGCGCTCGGCCGATGCCCAACCAAATGCGTGTAACGAAACCATAGCGCGATCTATTTCGATCCCAACGCCATCTATCGAGCATAGTGACAACTCGGATTATATATTTACACTCCGTTCGGGCATTTACTTTGTACTAAAAGTTTAACTATATTGATATTATTTCTTTCATACCTTTTTACCATCATTTACTTTTATCCGATGAATTTTCAGAACTGAATTGATGCCGCTGCATGACCAATAGATGGCGATGTATGTCCGGAATAAATTTTATTTTTTATTTATTTTTTTGTTATAAAAACTATCCTATGTCCTTTCTCAAGTTCCAAACTATGTCTGTACCAAATTTCACACAAATCGGTTCAGTAGTTTAGGCGTGAAGCAAATACAGACAGACAGACAGACAGACAGAGTTACTTTCGCATTTATAATATTAGTTTGGATATACTCCGTTCGGGCATTTTCTTTGTACTAAAAGTTTTATTATATTGATATTACTTTTTTCATACCTTTTTACTATCATTTACTTTTATCCGATGAATTTTCAGTACTGAATTGATGCCGACGCTTGACCAATAGATGGCGCTGTATGTCCGGAATAAATTTAATTATTTTTTTAATTTTTTTGTTATAAAAACTATCCTATGGTTTTCTCAAGTTCCAAACTATGTCTATACCAAATTTCACACAAATCGGTTCAGTAGTTTAGGCGTGAAGCAAAGACAGACAGACAGACAGACAGATAGACAGACAGACAGACAGAGTTACTTTCGCATTTATAATATTAGTTTGGATATACTCCGTTCGGGCATTTTCTTTGTACTAAAAGTTTTATTACATTGATATTACTTTTTTCATACCTTTTTGCTATCATTTACTTTTATCCGATGAATTTTCAGTACTGAATTGATGCCGACGCTTGACCAATAGATGGCGCTGTATGTCCGGAATAAATTTTATTTTAAATTTTATTTTTTTGTTATAGAAACTATCCTATGTCCTTTCTCAAGTTCCAAACTATGTCTGTATCAAATTTCACACAAATCGGTTCAGTAGTTTAGGCGTGAAGCAAAGACAGACAGACAGACAGACAGACAGACAGACAGGCAGACAGAGTTACTTTCGCATTTATAATATTAGTTTGGATATACTCCGTTCGGGCATTTTCTTTGTACTAAAAGTTTTATTATATTGATAGTACTTTTTTCATACCTTATTACTATAATTTACTTTTATCCGATGAATTTTCAGTACTGAATTGATGCCGCTGCATGATCAATAGATGGCGCTGCATGTCCGGAATAAATTTATTTTTTTATTTTATTTTTTTGTTATAAAAACTATCCTATGTCCTTTCTCAAGCTCCAAACTATGTCTATACCAAATTTCACACAAATCGGTTCAGTAGTTTAGGCGTGAAGCAAAGACAGACAGACAGACAGACAGAGTTACTTTCGCATTTATAATATTAGTTTGGATTACTTTTTTCATACCTTTTTGCTATCATTTACTTTTGTCCGATGAATTTTCAGTACTGAATTGATGCCGACGCTTGACCAATAGATGGCGCTGTATGTCCGGAATAAATTTAATTTTTTATTTAATTTTTTTGTTATAAAAACTATCTTATGGTTTTCTCAAGTTCCAAACTATGTCTATACCAAATTTCACACAAATCGGTTCAGTAGTTTAGGCGTGAAGCAAAGACAGACAGACAGACAGACAGACAGACAGACAGACAGACAGAGTTACTTTCGCATTTATAATATTAGTTTGGATAGTTTGGATATACTCCGTTCGGGCATTTTCTTTGTACTAAAAGTTTTATTATATTGATATTACTTTTTTCATACCTTTTTGCTATCATTTACTTTTATCCGATGAATTTTCAGTACTGAATTGATGCCGACGCTTGACCAATAGATGGCGCTGTATGTCCGGAATAAAATTATTTTTTTATTTAATTTTTTTGTTATAAAAACTATTTTATGGTTTTCTCAAGTTCCAAACTATGTCTATACCAAATTTCACACAAATCGGTTCAGTAGTTTAGGCGTGAAGCAAAGACAGACAGACAGACAGACAGACAGACAGACAAACAGACGGACAGACAGACAGACAGACAGAGTTACTTTCGCATTTATAATATTAGTTTGGATAGTTTGGATATACTCCGTTCGGGCATTTTCTTTGTACTAAAAGTTTTATTACATTGATATTACTTTTTTCATACCTTTTTGCTATCATTTACTTTTATCCGATGAATTTTCAGTACTGAATTGATGCCGACGCTTGACCAATAGATGGCGCTGTATGTCCGGAATAAATTTAATTTTTTATTTTATTTTTTTGTTATAAAAACTATCCTATGTCCTTTCTCAAGTTCCAAACTATGTCTGTACCAAATTTCACACAAATCGGTTCAGTAGTTTAGGCGTGAAGCAAAGACAGACAGACAGACAGACAGAGTTACTTTCGCATTTATAATATTAGTTTGGATATACTCCGTTCGGGCATTTTCTTTGTACTAAAAGTTTTATTATATTGATAGTACTTTTTTATACCTTTTTACTATCATTTACTTTTATCCGATGAATTTTCAGTACTGAATTGATGCCGACGCTTGACCAATAGATGGCGCTGTATGTCCGGAATAAATTTTATTTTAAATTTTATTTTTTTGTTATAGAAACTATCCTATGTCCTTTCTCAAGTTCCAAACTATGTCTGTATCAAATTTCACACAAATCGGTTCAGTAGTTTAGGCGTGAAGCAAAGACAGACAGACAGACAGACAGACAGACAGGCAGACAGAGTTACTTTCGCATTTATAATATTAGTTTGGATATACTCCGTTCGGGCATTTTCTTTGTACTAAAAGTTTTATTATGTTGATAGTACTTTTTTCATACCTTATTACTATAATTTACTTTTATCCGATGAATTTTCAGTACTGAATTGATGCCGCTGCATGATCAATAGATGGCGCTGCATGTCCGGAATAAATTTATTTTTTTATTTTATTTTTTTGTTATAAAAACTATCCTATGTCCTTTCTCAAGCTCCAAACTATGTCTATACCAAATTTCACACAAATCGGTTCAGTAGTTTAGGCGTGAAGCAAAGACAGACAGACAGACAGACAGAGTTACTTTCGCATTTATAATATTAGTTTGGATTACTTTTTTCATACCTTTTTGCTATCATTTACTTTTGTCCGATGAATTTTCAGTACTGAATTGATGCCGACGCTTGACCAATAGATGGCGCTGTATGTCCGGAATAAATTTAATTTTTTATTTAATTTTTTTGTTATAAAAACTATCTTATGGTTTTCTCAAGTTCCAAACTATGTCTATACCAAATTTCACACAAATCGGTTCAGTAGTTTAGGCGTGAAGCAAAGACAGACAGACAGACAGACAGACAGACAGACAGACAGACAGACAGACAGAGTTACTTTCGCATTTATAATATTAGTTTGGATAGTTTGGATATACTCCGTTCGGGCATTTTCTTTGTACTAAAAGTTTTATTATATTGATATTACTTTTTTCATACCTTTTTGCTATCATTTACTTTTATCCGATGAATTTTCAGTACTGAATTGATGCCGACGCTTGACCAATAGATGGCGCTGTATGTCCGGAATAAAATTATTTTTTTATTTAATTTTTTTGTTATAAAAACTATTTTATGGTTTTCTCAAGTTCCAAACTATGTCTATACCAAATTTCACACAAATCGGTTCAGTAGTTTAGGCGTGAAGCAAAGACAGACAGACAGACAGACAGACAGACAGACAAACAGACGGACAGACAGACAGATAGACAGAGTTACTTTCGCATTTATAATATTAGTTTGGATAGTTTGGATATACTCCGTTCGGGCATTTTCTTTGTACTAAAAGTTTTATTACATTGATATTACTTTTTTCATACCTTTTTGCTATCATTTACTTTTATCCGATGAATTTTCAGTACTGAATTGATGCCGACGCTTGACCAATAGATGGCGCTGTATGTCCGGAATAAATTTAATTTTTTATATTATTTTTTTGTTATAAAAACTATCCTATGTCCTTTCTCAAGTTCCAAACTATGTCTGTACCAAATTTCACACAAATCGGTTCAGTAGTTTAGGCGTGAAGCAAAGACAGACAGACAGACAGACAGAGTTACTTTCGCATTTATAATATTAGTTTGGATGACCAGTACAATATAAATTAAGGTAAGTGGTGGCAGTGGAGTTGAAGAAAAAGAGAGATGTCATCGTCTTCGCTCCGTATATATAGTAGTAAGCCGACTTCCTTCACCGCCATCTATGGGTCGATCGGATTACTGATTAGCTTGAAGATTGTCGGAGTTGCGCTGGCGCACATCTGTCTTCAGTCGCGTGTTCAATGTTGCCCATAGATGGCGCTTTCCTCAACACATCGGTTCACAGTGAAACTAAATTCACACCATATGAATTGGTGTTTGGGAAGAAATGTTCTCTCCCTAGTAATTTAACTAATAATACGAGCCACTAAATAACTACGATAATTACCCAATGCAATTGAAATATCGTCTTCAATTGACACAAAGAGAGGCCAGAGACAATTTGCTTAAGGTTAAATTTTATAAAAAAAAAACAAAAATACGATAAGAATAAGCGACCTGTAACGTATAACCCTAATGATTTAGTTTTAATTAAAAATGAAGTAGGTGGTAAATTAGATAGCTTATATTCTGGGCCATATGTGGTTGTCAGAGACATAACACCGAATGTTGAAATTATAAAGAACAAAAAAATTGACGTTATTCATAAAAATCGCACTAAATTGTATTATTGTAAATGAACCTACTAGAATACTATTATAACCATATTTTTGTAATCAATAACTCGTATATTGTTTTGTAATCAATGGATTCGTATTATATCAAAATGTGTTATTGTCTTTTTCTATTAAGGTGTGAGGTCCCCACTATACTATGTACTTGTATGTAATCATAATCCTATTTAATCCAATGTCTTTAGATTAATAAATCAGTGTATTCTCAACATTCGTCGTGTTTCATTCCTAACACTTGACCCTTACCGTACAACCTTTCCAAGGCATTTGACTGCGTTCATCATGGCACACTACTTTCCAAACTTAGTCATTATGGTATTCAAATTTAGGATTAAACTAGCTTTTGCCCGCGACTTCGTTCGCGTGGAATAGTGACTTCCGGCAGATTTTTGGTTTTACCCACGTAGTTCCCGATCTCGCGGGATCTTTTCAAAAATGAAATGTGGAAGATATTCTAGGGAACTCTTCAAAAATCAACATAATTTCCACGATAGTACCGAAGCGCTCGGCCGATGCCCAACCAAATGCGTGTAACGAAACCATAGCGCGATCTATTTCGATCCCAACGCCATCTATCGAGCATAGTGACAACTCGGATTATATATTTACACTCCGTTCGGGCATTTTCTTTGTACTAAAAGTTTTATTATATTGATATTACTTTTTTCATACCTTTTTACTATCATTTACTTTTATCCGATGAATTTTCAGTACTGAATTGATGCCGACGCTTGACCAATAGATGGCGCTGTATGTCCGGAATAAATTAAATTTTTTATTTTATTTTTTTGTTATAAAAACTATCCTATGTGATTTCTCAAGTTCCAAACTATGTCTATACCAAATTTCCCACAAATCGGTTCAGTGGTTTAGGCATGAAGCAAAGACAGACAGACAGACAGACAGACAGACAGAGTTACTTTCGCATTTATAATATTAGTTTGGATATACTCCGTTCGGGCATTTTCTTTGTACTAAAAGTTTTATTATATTGATATTACTTTTTTCATACCTTTTTACTATCATTTACTTATATCCGATGAATTTTCAGTACTGAATTGATGCCGACGCTTGACCAATAGATGGCGCTGTATGTCCGGAAAAAAATTAATTTTTTATTTTATTTTTTTGCTATAAAAACTATCCTATGGTTTTCTCAAGTTCCAAACTATGTCTATACCAAATTTCACACAAATCGGTTCAGTAGTTTAGGCGTGAAGCAAAGACAGACAGACAGAAAGAGTTACTTTCGCATTTATAATATTAGTTTGGATATACTACTCCGTTCGGGCATTTTCTTTGTACTAAAAGTTTTATTATATTGATATTACTTTTTTCATACCTTTTTACTATCATTTACTTTTATCCGATGAATTTTCAGTACTGAATTGATGCCGACGCTTGACCAATAGATGGCGCTGTATGTCCGGAATAAATTTTATTTTTAATTTTATTTTTTTGTTATAGAAACTATCCTATGTCCTTTCTCAAGTTCCAAACTATGTCTGTACCAAATTTCACACAAATCGGTTCAGTAGTTTAGGCGTGAAGCAAAGACAGACAGACAGACAGACAGACAGAGTTACTTTCGCATTTATAATATTAGTTTGGATATACTCCGTTCGGGCATTTTCTTTGTACTAAAAGTTTTATTATATTGATATTACTTTTTTCATACCTTTTTACTATCATTTACTTATATCCGATGAATTTTCAGTACTGAATTGATGCCGACGCTTGACCAATAGATGGCGCTGTATGTCCGGAAAAAAATTAATTTTTTATTTTATTTTTTTGCTATAAAAACTATCCTATGGTTTTCTCAAGTTCCAAACTATGTCTATACCAAATTTCACACAAATCGGTTCAGTAGTTTAGGCGTGAAGCAAAGACAGACAGACAGAAAGAGTTACTTTCGCATTTATAATATTAGTTTGGATATACTACTCCGTTCGGGCATTTTCTTTGTACTAAAAGTTTTATTATATTGATATTACTTTTTTCATACCTTTTTACTATCATTTACTTTTATCCGATGAATTTTCAGTACTGAATTGATGCCGACGCTTGACCAATAGATGGCGCTGTATGTCCGGAATAAATTTTATTTTTAATTTTATTTTTTTGTTATAGAAACTATCCTATGTCCTTTCTCAAGTTCCAAACTATGTCTGTACCAAATTTCACACAAATCGGTTCAGTAGTTTAGGCGTGAAGCAAAGACAGACAGACAGACAGACAGACAGAGTTACTTTCTCATTAATAATATTAGTTTGGATTGTTTGGATATACTCCGTTCGGGCATTTTCTTTGTACTAAAAGTTTTATTATATTGATAGTACTTTTTTCGTACCTTTTTACTATAATTTACTTTTATCCGATGAATTTTCAGTACTGAATTGATGCCGCTGCATGATCAATAGATGGCGCTGCATATCCGGAATAAATTAAATTTTTTATTTTATTTTTTTGTTATAAAAACTATCCTATGTCCTTTCTCAAGTTCCAAACTATGTCTATACCAAATTTCACACAAATCGGTTCAGTAGTTTAGGCGTGAAGCAAAGACAGACAGACAGACAGAGTTACTTTCGCATTTATAATATTAGTTTGGATTTTAATGGATTCCTATTTAAAACAACGCTTTCAATGTGTAGATGTCAATGGCGCTAAATTTGGACCGCTTCCAGTTGCAGTAGGTCCGGTCTTATTCCTAGTCTATATAAATGATTTGCGATTCTATTTAAAAGGCATCTGTGAAACTGTTCTTTTTGCAGATGACACCTCACTCATATTTAAAGTGGACGGAAATAGGACAAATTTTGATGATATTAAAAATGTTCTAGTTCAAGCTACTAATTGGTTTACGGTTGATAATTTAGTCCTAAACGCCAAAAAAAAACAAGTGTATTACATTCGCGCTACCAAATGTAAGAAATCTTGGCTCCAACATTATTGTCAGTAATGAAGTGCTGAAGACTGTCGAATCTACCGTTTTCCTTGTAATTGCAATTGACAGCAAACTTAAATGGGCAGCTCACATTTCATATCTTGCTAGTAAGCTTAGCTCAGCCGCCTATGCTGTTAGGAAGGTTTGGCAGCTGACTGACGAGGATACAGCTCGCCTTGTTTATTTTAGTTACTTTCACAGCGTAATATCGTATGGTGTATTGTTGTGGGGTAAAGCTGCAGATATCGAAATAATATTTGTCCTGCAAAAACGGGCTATTCGGTCTATATACCAGTTAGGCTCAAGGGTTTCTCTTAGAGAGCGTTTTAAGGAAATTGGCATTTTGACTGTTGCTTCACCATTTATTCTGGCCAACATATACAACATATAACATCTGACAAAACATTCACTCGTATGCCAAAAATAGTGATATGCACAGTATAAACATTAGAAATAAGCATAAACTATGCAATTAATCATACCGGCTACATAAGGTTCACAACTCGTTTGTAGGGCTTGGTACAAGGATTTATAATAAGATACCCCCTAGCCTGTTAGATTTACCTTTTAATTCATTTAAATCTGTCCTTAAATCTAGGCTATGTAAGAAAGCCTATTACACATTAAATGATTATTTAAACGGTAAAAACAGTTGGTCGCCTTGATAGACACAAGACGGTTCTTGTTGTAATATTTAAATTTCGCGCCTTCTGCTCCATTGAGTTTTATTAATATGTCAAACCTTTTTTCTAGTTGTCTCTTCCCTACTCTATACTCTGTGAACGTCACTAGTAGCCGATGTATTGCTCCCTCAAACTTAAAGTAAAAGGCTTTTTTATTAGATAAACCAACTTGTATCATTAAAAAATCAACAGGTTATGGGCCCAGATAGTCCGATTAGTTAAAATTAGTAACTAAATTCAGTGTTAAATACGTCCTCAAAACACATAATATAACCTCAACCACCACGTGCTCAGTTCAAGAAAAGTTTTCCGACAAGCAAATATTAAGATGTCATCGTCAACTAACTCATTGGCGTTAATAGAAAAATTAACCGGCCAGGCCGCCAGGTTGCGTAGTTATCACTACGCAACCTGGCGATTTGCAGTAAAAACATACTTGGAACACGAAGAGTTATGGGACTGCGTCGAATCTTCTTCATCGAAAGAAATCGATAAAAAGCGTGACACAAAGGCCAGATCAAAGATAATTCTTCTTGTGGATCCCGTGAATTATTTTCATATACAAGAATCTAGCACAGCAAAAGAGGTTTGGAATAACTTATCTCGTGCGTTTGATGACTCAGGACTAACACGCCGGCTTGGTCTTCTACGAGACTTATGCAATACTACACTAGCAGGATGTTCAAATGTGGAAGAGTATGTCAGCAAGATAATGACAACAGCTCACAAATTAAGAAATATTGGCTTTCATGTAGACGACGAGTGGCTTGGCACATTTCAATTGTCCAGCCTTCCAGAATATTACAAGCCAATGATAATAGCCATTGAAAGTTCAGATGTGAAAATTAGCTCTGACTCAATAAAATCTAAAATTCTACAAGATGTCAAACAAACAGAATCTGATTCAACTGCTTTCGTTTCAAGTCAGAAGTTTCATAATAAAAATAGAGGTTTCCCAAAAGGACCTCGCTGTTATGCATGCAATAAATATGGTTATAAAAGTCCGGAGTGTAAATCAAAACCTAATAA
Source organism: Autographa gamma (assembly GCA_905146925.1). Lineage (NCBI taxonomy): Eukaryota > Metazoa > Arthropoda > Insecta > Lepidoptera > Noctuidae > Autographa > Autographa gamma. Next base: position 25,275 of record CAJHUD010000013.1, read on the forward strand.
GTATCAGAAGAATAAGGAAAGTAAACAGAACCAATCATCCTATGCAGCTGTATTTATTGCCTCTTCTGGTTACTCCGATGACTGGTATATTGATTCTGGTGCCTTAGTTCACATGACCAAACACAAGAATTTGTTTATAGAAGAAACAAATCCAGATATAAAAACTATTAAAGTTGCAAATAATCAATCATTACCTGTTCAAAGTTCTGGAAAATAAGCTTATGTGTTGATAATGAGAGAGGTCAACCAGATGAAATACTGTTTACAAATATGCTCTACGTGCCTGAACTAGCTACAAACCTGCTGTCTGTAAGTCAAATAATAAAACATGGTGGCCAAGTAAAGTTCAGCAAAGATGGCTGTGTTATACTAAACAAAAACAATTAAGTAGTGGCAACAGCAAGCTTGATAAATAATATGTACCGTTTAAACATGTCTGCAGGTCATGCTTGCATATCAGATGTTATCGAGCAAGATACTTACCTATGGCACCAAAGGATGGGACATCTAAACTTGCTTAAGCTTGAATAAGTTGACTGAAAATACTGCAGATTTAAAACTTGGTTAACAAGCCAATAATGTGAAGTGTATAACGTGTCAGGTGGGAAAACAAACACGTTTACCATTCAAAAGTCAAGGGTCTCAGACCAAAGACCTGCTTGAATTAATTCACTCTGACATTTGTGGACCAATGGAAACTCAGTCATTCGGCAAAGCTAGATATTTTGTGACATTTTTGGATGATTACTCATAGAAGATATTTGTATATGTACTGCATAACAAATCAGATGTTCTGGAAAAAATTATTAAATTCAAGAAATTAGTTGAGAATCAGTTAAGCCGTACCATTAAATTTCTCAGAACTGATAATTGGCTTGAATATGTAAACAGAATGTTTCAAACTTTCTCAAAAATGCTGGAATAATACATCATACAACCACGCCTTACATTCCTGAACAAAATGGCACAGCTGAACGGATGAACAGAACCTTGATAGAAAGAGCAAAATGTATGATGTTGAATGCCAAATTATCTAAAGTCTATTGGGCTGAAGCAATTCACACGGCTGCTTACATTATTAACCGCTCTCCAACTAAGTCTCTGTGCTATAAAACTCCAGAAGAGATGTGGACTGAACACAAACCCAATGTCAGCCTGTTCACGGCGATATGGTTGAATTTTGCTACAGATGATTTTCGAATTAAAACAACATGTGGATGGTATGAAAGTTTATTTTGAACTAACTAAGCAGGGTAATATGGACTGTACAACATTGCATTTGTTACATTGTCATATGAATAGCTATACTATACACAATCAACATCGTAAGTTGTGGTTTTGGACATTCCGCTCACCAAAGGATCTATCCTTTAAAAATACAAAATGAAAAGTAAAGATAAAAACATAAATTAAATTGAAAATAGGTACACTGTCGAAAATGTGGAACGTACATAAAACGTCATAATAATAATAATAATACATTTATTTATTTTCTCTTCACAAAAGGTAGGTTAAACAATATACATTTCATTGTTGGGAGCTTGGACCTAAATTTGTGAGAGACTGGTGCCTGTGGTAGATTTTGTCAAAAATCTGTGTTACAGGTCACCAGTGCCCTCCTTCGGCTAGAGTTTTTAGACAGCTATAAGAAGAACTAAGAAACATAGTTATTTAAACACAGTCTATTTAAGAAATAACAATAATACAGTTTATAAACTGTCAAAATGTGAAACTATTTGCGGAAAAAACCAGGTGTGAGTCATTTTGTAAAGTGTGTAGGGTGTAAAATGGAAGAGTTGGATATGAGATTAAACGGTTTATGTTTAGTGTATGAACGTAAGATCAGGTGGAGTGTAGAGTGGAGGTGAGCGAGTTGTATAAGGACTAAGGGACACGATATTGCCTTGGTAACACAGTATTCCGATTATTTATTTTATGATGGTTATGAGATTTTCGGTATCTTGGTAGGTTAGGGTTTTTAGATAATTTGTAACTGTTTTTTTGCATTTAGAATTCAGTGTAGGGTATATATTTAAGGTACTATTTAATTTATTGTAAAGGTATGGTCCGAGGAAACAGAAGGAGTTGTTTGAGGAGGCAGAATTAAAGCGCTGAGTATCACAAACCTTGCCCTTCCAGCGCTTGCCCTTGAGTAAGTTTGGGTCGTAGGACATTGTTTTTAGAACAGTTCGGTCAGCTGAGTTTCTCAACGACTTAAATATACATATTAACTTCCGTAGCCGTGGGACCAGAGCTCTTATATGAGATTTGAAAGATAACGATTGGTCGATAATGATTCCAAGGTATTTGGTGTCCTCTGTCCTAAGGAGCGATAGGCATGAGCATGTGGTTTGCTGGTCGCATAAGTGTGCAGTGATGGCGAGGGACACTCTTGGCAGTGAGCTCTTCCTGTAGGCAAAGGTTATGTATTTTGTTTTTGACACATTTAGTGTCAGCACATTGTGTTGTAGCCATTTGGTAACTTGATTAAAGCCCGTTTGAGCCTTGTCAAAAGTCTCCTCCCAACTATCACCATAAAAGAAAAGGGCGGTGTCATCAGCGAAAGAGATGATTTTGCCCTTGTGGAGTTTCAGTTGACAGAGGCTATTAATATATATTAGGAAAAGGGTCGGGCTGAGAATGCTGCCTTGTGGCAAGCCGCAGTTAACTTCTATCTCATCACTCAATCGGTCATCAATCTTGACCCTCTGTCTCCTGTCAACCAAGAAGTCTGTCATCAACTCCAAGGGTACTCCTCTCACTCCAATAGTGTCTAAAGTTCGCAATAGGCGTGGGATAGAAACTGTGTCAACTTGTAACAGCTTGTGTACTGCGTCATTAGTAGATTTACCCTGTCTTAACCCAAATTGTGAAGATGAGAGAAGATCATTTGATTCTACGAAATTAGTGAGACGTTTGTTTATTACGCGTTCTAGGATTTTAGAGAGCGTTGGAAGAATAGATATGGGACGGTAATTATCGACACAGTCGCTATCCCCGCTCTTGTGGATAGGTTTGATTACTGCAGTTTTAAATGATTTTGGGAATATGCCCGTTGACAGTGCCAGGTTGCAAATGGATGTTATAGGTGGTGTGAGGCGATGTATATACCGTTTTAGTAATTCGCTGAAGATTTGATCGGTTCCCACCGCACATTTCACCTTGAGGCTTCTTATTATCAGTGATATTTCGTCCTTATCAGTAGAAAGCAAAGCAAATAAACAAAATGTAACCCTTTCTTAAAACTAGGTTTACAAACTACAAGTAGATAGTTACGATGAAAGGTGAGTGAACAACGCAAGCAAATGTCATAATGACTTATAACAGATAATCATTTAACGACTAGGTATACATAGATACATTTTTACATGATCAGTAAGAAAGAAGCGATATGCGGCGCAACTATTATAAAGACTAAGGCAGGTAAGTGAATAAATAAACGTTCGAGCTTACCCGACCTAGATAATTAGTTAGATTTTATTTTCTTTTAATTAGATTAGATACATTCTTTGTTGCGTTCATAACTTCTAACCGCCCACCGTTACAGTTTAATTTTAATAATGCTTTGTGACTCAGTAACATATAGGTAAGTTGTATGAAGTTAGGAATGCCTAGTCTAGGTTCTTAGTTCTTATAGCGAAGTAAGTATTTAAATTCTTAAATATATTGGTATGCACACAACATAAGCAAAGGTAAGTTATTGATATAAATATAACACTAATCGAAGGCAAATATCTAAACAAAGTCAGTTAATTTTACACATAATTAGGCGAACAACAATAAAGTGGATATAATGAGTAGTCTTATCAGTAAGACATATTTAGTTTTTATTACCTTACAAGCTTTTGCCCGCGACTTCGTTCGCGTGGAATAGTGACTTCCGGCAGATTTTTGGTTTTACCCACGTAGTTCCCGATCTCGCGGGATCTTTTCAAAAATGAAATGTGGAAGATATTCTAGGGAACTCTTCAAAAATCAACATAATTTCCACGACAGTACCGAAGCGCTCGGTCGATGCCCAACCAAATGCGTGTAACGAAACCATAGCGCGATCTATTTCGATCCCAACGCCATCTATCGAGCATAGTGACAACTCGGATTATATATTTACACCCCGTTCGGGCATTTTCTTTGTACTAAAAGTTTTATTATATTGATAGTACTTTTTTCATACCTTTTTGCAATCATTTACTTTTATCCGATGAATTTTCAGTACTGAATTGATGCCGCTGCATGACCAATAGATGGCGATGTATGTCCAAAATAAATTTTATTTTTTATTTTATTTTTTTGTTATAAAAACTATCCTATGTCCTTTCTCAAGTTCCAAACTATGTCTGTACCAAATTTCACACAAATCGGTTCAGTAGTTTAGGCGTGAAGCAAAGACAGGCAGACAGACAGAAAGAGTTACTTTCGCATTTATAATATTAGTTTGGATATACTCCGTTCGGGCATTTTCTTTGTACTAAAAGTTTTATTATATTGATAGTACTTTTTTCATACCTTTTTGCAATCATTTACTTTTATCCGATGAATTTTCAGTACTGAATTGATGCCGCTGCATGACCAATAGATGGCGATGTATGTCCAAAATAAATTTTATTTTTTATTTTATTTTTTTGTTATAAAAACTATCCTATGTCCTTTCTCAAGTTCCAAACTATGTCTGTACCAAATTTCACACAAATCGGTTCAGTAGTTTAGGCGTGAAGCAAATACAGACAGACAGACAGAGTTACTTTCGCATTTATAATATTAGTTTGGATAGTTTGGATATACTCCGTTCGGGCATTTTCTTTGTACTAAAAGTTTTATTATATTGATAGTACTTTTTTCATACCTTTTTGCAATCATTTACTTTTATCCGATGAATTTTCAGTACTGAATTGATGCCGCTGCATGACCAATAGATGGCGATGTATGTCCAAAATAAATTTTATTTTTTATTTTATTTTTTTGTTATAAAAACTATCCTATGTCCTTTCTCAAGTTCCAAACTATGTCTGTACCAAATTTCACACAAATCGGTTCAGTAGTTTAGGCGTGAAGCAAAGACAGGCAGACAGACAGAAAGAGTTACTTTCGCATTTATAATATTAGTTTGGATATACTCCGTTCGGGCATTTTCTTTGTACTAAAAGTTTTATTATATTGATAGTACTTTTTTCATACCTTTTTGCAATCATTTACTTTTATCCGATGAATTTTCAGTACTGAATTGATGCCGCTGCATGACCAATAGATGGCGATGTATGTCCAAAATAAATTTTATTTTTTATTTTATTTTTTTGTTATAAAAACTATCCTATGTCCTTTCTCAAGTTCCAAACTATGTCTGTACCAAATTTCACACAAATCGGTTCAGTAGTTTAGGCGTGAAGCAAATACAGACAGACAGACAGAGTTACTTTCGCATTTATAATATTAGTTTGGATAGTTTGGATATACTCCGTTCGGGCATTTTCTTTGCACTAAAAGTTTTATTATATTGATAGTACTTTTTTCACACCTTTTTGCTATCATTTACTTTTATCCGATGAATTTTCAGTACTGAATTGATGCCGCTGCATGACCAATAGATGGCGATGTATGTCCAGACTAAATTTTATTTTTTTGTTATAAAAACTATCCTATGTCCTTTCTCAAGTTCCAAACTATGTCTGTACCAAATTTCACACAAATCGGTTCAGTAGTTTAGGCGTGAAGCAAATACAGACAGACAGACAGAGTTACTTTCGCATTTATAATATTAGTTTGGATAGTTTGGATATACTCCGTTCGGGCATTTTCTTTGTACTAAAAGTTTTATTATATTGATAGTACTTTTTTCATACCTTTTTGCAATCATTTACTTTTATCCGATGAATTTTCAGTACTGAATTGATGCCGCTGCATGACCAATAGATGGCGATGTATGTCCAGGATAAATTTTATTTTTTATTTTATTTTTTTGTTATAAAAACTATCCTATGTCCTTTCTCAAGTTCCAAACTATGTCTGTACCAAATTTCACACAAATCGGTTCAGTAGTTTAGGCGTGAAGCAAATACAGACAGACAGACAGAGTTACTTTCGCATTTATAATATTAGTTTGGATAGTTTGGATATACTCCGTTCGGGCATTTTCTTTGCACTAAAAGTTTTATTATATTGATAGTACTTTTTTCATACCTTTTTGCTATCATTTACTTTTATACGATGAATTTTCAGTACTGAATTGATGCCGCTGCATGACCAATAGATGGCGATGTATGTCCAGACTAAATTTTATTTTTTGTTATAAAAACTATCCTATGTCCTTTCTCAAGTTCCAAACTATGTCTGTACCAAATTTCACACAAATCGGTTCAGTAGTTTAGGCGTGAAGCAAAGACAGACAGACAGACAGACAGACAGACAGACAGACAGAGTTACTTTCGCATTTATAATATTAGTTTGGATATACTCCGTTCGGGCATTTTCTTTGTACTAAAAGTTTTATTATATTGATAGTACTTTTTTCATACCTTTTTACTATCATTTACTTTTATCCGATGAATTTTCAGTACTGAATTGATGCCGCTGCATGACCAATAGATGGCGATGTATGTCCAAAATAAATTTTATTTTTTATTTTATTTTTTTGTTATAAAAACTATCCTATGTCCTTTCTCAAGTTCCAAACTATGTCTGTACCAAATTTCACACAAATCGGTTCAGTAGTTTAGGCGTGAAGCAAAGACAGGCAGACAGACAGAAAGAGTTACTTTCGCATTTATAATATTAGTTTGGATATACTCCGTTCGGGCATTTTCTTTGTACTAAAAGTTTTATTATATTGATAGTACTTTTTTCATACCTTTTTGCAATCATTTACTTTTATCCGATGAATTTTCAGTACTGAATTGATGCCGCTGCATGACCAATAGATGGCGATGTATGTCCAAAATAAATTTTATTTTTTATTTTATTTTTTTGTTATAAAAACTATCCTATGTCCTTTCTCAAGTTCCAAACTATGTCTGTACCAAATTTCACACAAATCGGTTCAGTAGTTTAGGCGTGAAGCAAATACAGACAGACAGACAGAGTTACTTTCGCATTTATAATATTAGTTTGGATAGTTTGGATATACTCCGTTCGGGCATTTTCTTTGCACTAAAAGTTTTATTATATTGATAGTACTTTTTTCATACCTTTTTGCTATCATTTACTTTTATCCGATGAATTTTCAGTACTGAATTGATGCCGCTGCATGACCAATAGATGGCGATGTATGTCCAGACTAAATTTTATTTTTTTGTTATAAAAACTATCCTATGTCCTTTCTCAAGTTCCAAACTATGTCTGTACCAAATTTCACACAAATCGGTTCAGTAGTTTAGGCGTGAAGCAAATACAGACAGACAGACAGAGTTACTTTCGCATTTATAATATTAGTTTGGATAGTTTGGATATACTCCGTTCGGGCATTTTCTTTGTACTAAAAGTTTTATTTTATTGATAGTACTTTTTTCATACCTTTTTGCAATCATTTACTTTTATCCGATGAATTTTCAGTACTGAATTGATGCCGCTGCATGACCAATAGATGGCGATGTATGTCCAGGATAAATTTTATTTTTTATTTTATTTTTTTGTTATAAAAACTATCCTATGTCCTTTCTCAAGTTCCAAACTATGTCTATACCAAATTTCACACAAATCGGTTCAGTAGTTTAGGCGTGAAGCAAAGACAGACAGACAGACAGCCAGACAGACAGAGTTACTTTCGCATTTATAATATTAGTTTGGATATACTCCGTTCGGGCATTTTCTTTGTACTAAAAGTTTTATTATATTGATAGTACTTTTTTCATACCTTTTTACTATCATTTACTTTTATCCGATGAATTTTCAGTACTGAATTGATGCCGCTGCATGACCAATAGATGGCGATGTATGTCCAAAATAAATTTTATTTTTTATTTTATTTTTTTGTTATAAAAACTATCCTATGTCCTTTCTCAAGTTCCAAACTATGTCTGTACCAAATTTCACACAAATCGGTTCAGTAGTTTAGGCGTGAAGCAAAGACAGGCAGACAGACAGAAAGAGTTACTTTCGCATTTATAATATTAGTTTGGATATACTCCGTTCGGGCATTTTCTTTGTACTAAAAGTTTTATTATATTGATAGTACTTTTTTCATACCTTTTTGCAATCATTTACTTTTATCCGATGAATTTTCAGTACTGAATTGATGCCGCTGCATGACCAATAGATGGCGATGTATGTCCAAAATAAATTTTATTTTTTATTTTATGTTTTTGTTATAAAAACTATCCTATGTCCTTTCTCAAGTTCCAAACTATGTCTGTACCAAATTTCACACAAATCGGTTCAGTAGTTTAGGCGTGAAGCAAATACAGACAGACAGACAGAGTTACTTTCGCATTTATAATATTAGTTTGGATAGTTTGGATATACTCCGTTCGGGCATTTTCTTTGCACTAAAAGTTTTATTATATTGATAGTACTTTTTTCATACCTTTTTGCTATCATTTACTTTTATACGATGAATTTTCAGTACTGAATTGATGCCGCTGCATGACCAATAGATGGCGATGTATGTCCAGACTAAATTTTATTTTTTGTTATAAAAACTATCCTATGTCCTTTCTCAAGTTCCAAACTATGTCTGTACCAAATTTCACACAAATCGGTTCAGTAGTTTAGGCGTGAAGCAAATACAGACAGACAGACAGAGTTACTTTCGCATTTATAATATTAGTTTGGATAGTTTGGATATACTCCGTTCGGGCATTTTCTTTGTACTAAAAGTTTTATTTTATTGATAGTACTTTTTTCATACCTTTTTGCAATCATTTACTTTTATCCGATGAATTTTCAGTACTGAATTGATGCCGCTGCATGACCAATAGATGGCGATGTATGTCCAGGATAAATTTTATTTTTTTGTTATAAAAACTATCCTATGTCCTTTCTCAAGTTCCAAACTATGTCTGTACCAAATTTCACACAAATCGGTTCAGTAGTTTAGGCGTGAAGCAAAGACAGACAGACAGACAGACAGACAGACAGAGTTACTTTCGCATTTATAATATTAGTTTGGATATACTCCGTTCGGGCATTTTCTTTGTACTAAAAGTTTTATTATATTGATAGTACTTTTTTCATACCTTTTTACTATCATTTACTTTTATCCGATGAATTTTCAGTACTGAATTGATGCCGCTGCATGACCAATAGATGGCGATGTATGTCCAAAATAAATTTTATTTTTTATTTTATTTTTTTGTTATAAAAACTATCCTATGTCCTTTCTCAAGTTCCAAACTATGTCTGTACCAAATTTCACACAAATCGGTTCAGTAGTTTAGGCGTGAAGCAAAGACAGGCAGACAGACAGAAAGAGTTACTTTCGCATTTATAATATTAGTTTGGATATACTCCGTTCGGGCATTTTCTTTGTACTAAAAGTTTTATTATATTGATAGTACTTTTTTCATACCTTTTTGCAATCATTTACTTTTATCCGATGAATTTTCAGTACTGAATTGATGCCGCTGCATGACCAATAGATGGCGATGTATGTCCAAAATAAATTTTATTTTTTATTTTATGTTTTTGTTATAAAAACTATCCTATGTCCTTTCTCAAGTTCCAAACTATGTCTGTACCAAATTTCACACAAATCGGTTCAGTAGTTTAGGCGTGAAGCAAATACAGACAGACAGACAGAGTTACTTTCGCATTTATAATATTAGTTTGGATAGTTTGGATATACTCCGTTCGGGCATTTTCTTTGCACTAAAAGTTTTATTATATTGATAGTACTTTTTTCATACCTTTTTGCTATCATTTACTTTTATCCGATGAATTTTCAGTACTGAATTGATGCCGCTGCATGACCAATAGATGGCGATGTATGTCCAGACTAAATTTTATTTTTTTGTTATAAAAACTATCCTATGTCCTTTCTCAAGTTCCAAACTATGTCTGTACCAAATTTCACACAAATCGGTTCAGTAGTTTAGGCGTGAAGCAAATACAGACAGACAGACAGAGTTACTTTCGCATTTATAATATTAGTTTGGATAGTTTGGATATACTCCGTTCGGGCATTTTCTTTGTACTAAAAGTTTTATTTTATTGATAGTACTTTTTTCATACCTTTTTGCAATCATTTACTTTTATCCGATGAATTTTCAGTACTGAATTGATGCCGCTGCATGACCAATAGATGGCGATGTATGTCCAGGATAAATTTTATTTTTTATTTTATTTTTTTGTTATAAAAACTATCCTATGTCCTTTCTCAAGTTCCAAACTATGTCTGTACCAAATTTCACACAAATCGGTTCAGTAGTTTAGGCGTGAAGCAAAGACAGACAGACAGACAGACAGACAGACAGAGTTACTTTCGCATTTATAATATTAGTTTGGATATACTCCGTTCGGGCATTTTCTTTGTACTAAAAGTTTTATTATATTGATAGTACTTTTTTCATACCTTTTTACTATCATTTACTTTTATCCGATGAATTTTCAGTACTGAATTGATGCCGCTGCATGACCAATAGATGGCGATGTATGTCCAAAATAAATTTTATTTTTTATTTTATTTTTTTGTTATAAAAACTATCCTATGTCCTTTCTCAAGTTCCAAACTATGTCTGTACCAAATTTCACACAAATCGGTTCAGTAGTTTAGGCGTGAAGCAAAGACAGGCAGACAGACAGAAAGAGTTACTTTCGCATTTATAATATTAGTTTGGATATACTCCGTTCGGGCATTTTCTTTGTACTAAAAGTTTTATTATATTGATAGTACTTTTTTCATACCTTTTTGCAATCATTTACTTTTATCCGATGAATTTTCAGTACTGAATTGATGCCGCTGCATGACCAATAGATGGCGATGTATGTCCAGGATAAATTTTATTTTTTATTTTATTTTTTTGTTATAAAAACTATCCTATGTCCTTTCTCAAGTTCCAAACTATGTCTGTACCAAATTTCACACAAATCGGTTCAGTAGTTTAGGCGTGAAGCAAATACAGACAGACAGACAGAGTTACTTTCGCATTTATAATATTAGTTTGGATAGTTTGGATATACTCCGTTCGGGCATTTTCTTTGCACTAAAAGTTTTATTATATTGATAGTACTTTTTTCATACCTTTTTGCTATCATTTACTTTTATACGATGAATTTTCAGTACTGAATTGATGCCGCTGCATGACCAATAGATGGCGATGTATGTCCAGACTAAATTTTATTTTTTGTTATAAAAACTATCCTATGTCCTTTCTCAAGTTCCAAACTATGTCTGTACCAAATTTCACACAAATCGGTTCAGTAGTTTAGGCGTGAAGCAAATACAGACAGACAGACAGAGTTACTTTCGCATTTATAATATTAGTTTGGATAGTTTGGATATACTCCGTTCGGGCATTTTCTTTGTACTAAAAGTTTTATTTTATTGATAGTACTTTTTTCATACCTTTTTGCAATCATTTACTTTTATCCGATGAATTTTCAGTACTGAATTGATGCCGCTGCATGACCAATAGATGGCGATGTATGTCCAGGATAAATTTTATTTTTTTGTTATAAAAACTATCCTATGTCCTTTCTCAAGTTCCAAACTATGTCTGTACCAAATTTCACACAAATCGGTTCAGTAGTTTAGGCGTGAAGCAAAGACAGACAGACAGACAGACAGACAGACAGAGTTACTTTCGCATTTATAATATTAGTTTGGATATACTCCGTTCGGGCATTTTCTTTGTACTAAAAGTTTTATTATATTGATAGTACTTTTTTCATACCTTTTTACTATCATTTACTTTTATCCGATGAATTTTCAGTACTGAATTGATGCCGCTGCATGACCAATAGATGGCGATGTATGTCCAAAATAAATTTTATTTTTTATTTTATTTTTTTGTTATAAAAACTATCCTATGTCCTTTCTCAAGTTCCAAACTATGTCTGTACCAAATTTCACACAAATCGGTTCAGTAGTTTAGGCGTGAAGCAAAGACAGGCAGACAGACAGAAAGAGTTACTTTCGCATTTATAATATTAGTTTGGATATACTCCGTTCGGGCATTTTCTTTGTACTAAAAGTTTTATTATATTGATAGTACTTTTTTCATACCTTTTTGCAATCATTTACTTTTATCCGATGAATTTTCAGTACTGAATTGATGCCGCTGCATGACCAATAGATGGCGATGTATGTCCAAAATAAATTTTATTTTTTATTTTATGTTTTTGTTATAAAAACTATCCTATGTCCTTTCTCAAGTTCCAAACTATGTCTGTACCAAATTTCACACAAATCGGTTCAGTAGTTTAGGCGTGAAGCAAATACAGACAGACAGACAGAGTTACTTTCGCATTTATAATATTAGTTTGGATAGTTTGGATATACTCCGTTCGGGCATTTTCTTTGCACTAAAAGTTTTATTATATTGATAGTACTTTTTTCATACCTTTTTGCTATCATTTACTTTTATACGATGAATTTTCAGTACTGAATTGATGCCGCTGCATGACCAATAGATGGCGATGTATGTCCAGACTAAATTTTATTTTTTGTTATAAAAACTATCCTATGTCCTTTCTCAAGTTCCAAACTATGTCTGTACCAAATTTCACACAAATCGGTTCAGTAGTTTAGGCGTGAAGCAAATACAGACAGACAGACAGAGTTACTTTCGCATTTATAATATTAGTTTGGATAGTTTGGATATACTCCGTTCGGGCATTTTCTTTGTACTAAAAGTTTTATTTTATTGATAGTACTTTTTTCATACCTTTTTGCAATCATTTACTTTTATCCGATGAATTTTCAGTACTGAATTGATGCCGCTGCATGACCAATAGATGGCGATGTATGTCCAGGATAAATTTTATTTTTTTGTTATAAAAACTATCCTATGTCCTTTCTCAAGTTCCAAACTATGTCTGTACCAAATTTCACACAAATCGGTTCAGTAGTTTAGGCGTGAAGCAAATACAGACGGACAGACAGAGTTACTTTCGCATTTATAATATTAGTTTGGATAGTTTGGATATACTCCGTTCGGGAATTTTCTTTGCACTAAAAGTTTTATTATATTGATAGTACTTTTTTCATACCTTTTTGCTATCATTTACTTTTATCCGATGAATTTTCAGTACTGAATTGATGCCGCTGCATGACCAATAGATGGCGATGTATGTCCAGACTAAATTTTATTTTTTTGTTATAAAAACTATCCTATGTCCTTTCTCAAGTTCCAAACTATGTCTGTACCAAATTTCACACAAATCGGTTCAGTAGTTTAGGCGTGAAGCAAATACAGACAGACAGACAGAGTTACTTTCGCATTTATAATATTAGTTTGGATAGTTTGGATATACTCCGTTCGGGCATTTTCTTTGTACTAAAAGTTTTATTTTATTGATAGTACTTTTTTCATACCTTTTTGCAATCATTTACTTTTATCCGATGAATTTTCAGTACTGAATTGATGCCGCTGCATGACCAATAGATGGCGATGTATGTCCAGGATAAATTTTATTTTTTATTTTATTTTTTTGTTATAAAAACTATCCTATGTCCTTTCTCAAGTTCCAAACTATGTCTGTACCAAATTTCACACAAATCGGTTCAGTAGTTTAGGCGTGAAGCAAAGACAGACAGACAGACAGACAGACAGACAGAGTTACTTTCGCATTTATAATATTAGTTTGGATATACTCCGTTCGGGCATTTTCTTTGTACTAAAAGTTTTATTATATTGATAGTACTTTTTTCATACCTTTTTACTATCATTTACTTTTATCCGATGAATTTTCAGTACTGAATTGATGCCGCTGCATGACCAATAGATGGCGATGTATGTCCAAAATAAATTTTATTTTTTATTTTATTTTTTTGTTATAAAAACTATCCTATGTCCTTTCTCAAGTTCCAAACTATGTCTGTACCAAATTTCACACAAATCGGTTCAGTAGTTTAGGCGTGAAGCAAAGACAGGCAGACAGACAGAAAGAGTTACTTTCGCATTTATAATATTAGTTTGGATATACTCCGTTCGGGCATTTTCTTTGTACTAAAAGTTTTATTATATTGATAGTACTTTTTTCATACCTTTTTGCAATCATTTACTTTTATCCGATGAATTTTCAGTACTGAATTGATGCCGCTGCATGACCAATAGATGGCGATGTATGTCCAAAATAAATTTTATTTTTTATTTTATGTTTTTGTTATAAAAACTATCCTATGTCCTTTCTCAAGTTCCAAACTATGTCTGTACCAAATTTCACACAAATCGGTTCAGTAGTTTAGGCGTGAAGCAAATACAGACAGACAGACAGAGTTACTTTCGCATTTATAATATTAGTTTGGATAGTTTGGATATACTCCGTTCGGGCATTTTCTTTGCACTAAAAGTTTTATTATATTGATAGTACTTTTTTCATACCTTTTTGCTATCATTTACTTTTATCCGATGAATTTTCAGTACTGAATTGATGCCGCTGCATGACCAATAGATGGCGATGTATGTCCAGACTAAATTTTATTTTTTTGTTATAAAAACTATCCTATGTCCTTTCTCAAGTTCCAAACTATGTCTGTACCAAATTTCACACAAATCGGTTCAGTAGTTTAGGCGTGAAGCAAATACAGACAGACAGACAGAGTTACTTTCGCATTTATAATATTAGTTTGGATAGTTTGGATATACTCCGTTCGGGCATTTTCTTTGTACTAAAAGTTTTATTTTATTGATAGTACTTTTTTCATACCTTTTTGCAATCATTTACTTTTATCCGATGAATTTTCAGTACTGAATTGATGCCGCTGCATGACCAATAGATGGCGATGTATGTCCAGGATAAATTTTATTTTTTATTTTATTTTTTTGTTATAAAAACTATCCTATGTCCTTTCTCAAGTTCCAAACTATGTCTGTACCAAATTTCACACAAATCGGTTCAGTAGTTTAGGCGTGAAGCAAAGACAGACAGACAGACAGACAGACAGACAGAGTTACTTTCGCATTTATAATATTAGTTTGGATATACTCCGTTCGGGCATTTTCTTTGTACTAAAAGTTTTATTATATTGATAGTACTTTTTTCATACCTTTTTACTATCATTTACTTTTATCCGATGAATTTTCAGTACTGAATTGATGCCGCTGCATGACCAATAGATGGCGATGTATGTCCAAAATAAATTTTATTTTTTATTTTATTTTTTTGTTATAAAAACTATCCTATGTCCTTTCTCAAGTTCCAAACTATGTCTGTACCAAATTTCACACAAATCGGTTCAGTAGTTTAGGCGTGAAGCAAAGACAGGCAGACAGACAGAAAGAGTTACTTTCGCATTTATAATATTAGTTTGGATATACTCCGTTCGGGCATTTTCTTTGTACTAAAAGTTTTATTATATTGATAGTACTTTTTTCATACCTTTTTGCAATCATTTACTTTTATCCGATGAATTTTCAGTACTGAATTGATGCCGCTGCATGACCAATAGATGGCGATGTATGTCCAAAATAAATTTTATTTTTTATTTTATGTTTTTGTTATAAAAACTATCCTATGTCCTTTCTCAAGTTCCAAACTATGTCTGTACCAAATTTCACACAAATCGGTTCAGTAGTTTAGGCGTGAAGCAAATACAGACAGACAGACAGAGTTACTTTCGCATTTATAATATTAGTTTGGATAGTTTGGATATACTCCGTTCGGGCATTTTCTTTGCACTAAAAGTTTTATTATATTGATAGTACTTTTTTCATACCTTTTTGCTATCATTTACTTTTAT
Source organism: Autographa gamma (assembly GCA_905146925.1). Classification (NCBI taxonomy): domain Eukaryota; kingdom Metazoa; phylum Arthropoda; class Insecta; order Lepidoptera; family Noctuidae; genus Autographa; species Autographa gamma. Next base: position 41,104 of record CAJHUD010000013.1, read on the forward strand.
CCGATGAATTTTCAGTACTGAATTGATGCCGCTGCATGACCAATAGATGGCGATGTATGTCCAGACTAAATTTTATTTTTTTGTTATAAAAACTATCCTATGTCCTTTTTCAAGTTCCAAACTATGTCTGTACCAAATTTCACACAAATCGGTTCAGTAGTTTAGGCGTGAAGCAAATACAGACAGACAGACAGAGTTACTTTCGCATTTATAATATTAGTTTGGATAGTTTGGATATACTCCGTTCGGGCATTTTCTTTGCACTAAAAGTTTTATTATATTGATAGTACTTTTTTCATACCTTTTTGCTATCATTTACTTTTATCCGATGAATTTTCAGTACTGAATTGATGCCGCTGCATGACCAATAGATGGCGATGTATGTCCAGACTAAATTTTATTTTTTTGTTATAAAAACTATCCTATGTCCTTTCTCAAGTTCCAAACTATGTCTGTACCAAATTTCACACAAATCGGTTCAGTAGTTTAGGCGTGAAGCAAATACAGACAGACAGACAGAGTTACTTTCGCATTTATAATATTAGTTTGGATAGTTTGGATATACTCCGTTCGGGCATTTTCTTTGTACTAAAAGTTTTATTTTATTGATAGTACTTTTTTCATACCTTTTTGCAATCATTTACTTTTATCCGATGAATTTTCAGTACTGAATTGATGCCGCTGCATGACCAATAGATGGCGATGTATGTCCAGGATAAATTTTATTTTTTATTTTATTTTTTTGTTATAAAAACTATCCTATGTCCTTTCTCAAGTTCCAAACTATGTCTGTACCAAATTTCACACAAATCGGTTCAGTAGTTTAGGCGTGAAGCAAATACAGACAGACAGACAGAGTTACTTTCGCATTTATAATATTAGTTTGGATAGTTTGGATATACTCCGTTCGGGCATTTTCTTTGCACTAAAAGTTTTATTATATTGATAGTACTTTTTTCATACCTTTTTGCTATCATTTACTTTTATACGATGAATTTTCAGTACTGAATTGATGCCGCTGCATGACCAATAGATGGCGATGTATGTCCAGACTAAATTTTATTTTTTTGTTACAAAAACTATCCTATGTCCTTTCTCAAGTTCCAAACTATGTCTGTACCAAATTTCACACAAATCGGTTCAGTAGTTTAGGCGTGAAGCAAAGACAGACAGACAGACAGACAGACAGACAGAGTTACTTTCGCATTTATAATATTAGTTTGCATGACCAATAGATGGCGATGTATGTCCAGGATAAATTTTATTTTTTATTTTATTTTTTTGTTATAAAAACTATCCTATGTCCTTTCTCAAGTTCCAAACTATGTCTGTACCAAATTTCACACAAATCGGTTCAGTAGTTTAGGCGTGAAGCAAATACAGACAGACAGACAGAGTTACTTTCGCATTTATAATATTAGTTTGGATAGTTTGGATATACTCCGTTCGGGCATTTTCTTTGCACTAAAAGTTTTATTATATTGATAGTACTTTTTTCATACCTTTTTGCTATCATTTACTTTTATACGATGAATTTTCAGTACTGAATTGATGCCGCTGCATGACCAATAGATGGCGATGTATGTCCAGACTAAATTTTATTTTTTTGTTATAAAAACTATCCTATGTCCTTTCTCAAGTTCCAAACTATGTCTGTACCAAATTTCACACAAATCGGTTCAGTAGTTTAGGCGTGAAGCAAAGACAGACAGACAGACAGACAGAGTTACTTTCGCATTTATAATATTAGTTTGGATATACTCCGTTCGGGCATTTTCTTTGTACTAAAAGTTTTATTTTATTGATAGTACTTTTTTCATACCTTCTTACTATAACTTACTTTTATCCGATGAATTTTCAGTACTGAATTGATGCCGCTGCATGATCAATAGATGGCACTGCATGTCCGGAATAAATTAAATCTTTTATTTTATTTTTTTGTTATAAAAACTATTCTATGGTTTTCTCAAGTTCCAAACTATGTCTATACCAAATTTCACACAAATCGGTTCAGTAGTTTAGGCGTGAAGCAAAGACAGACAGACAGACAGAGTTACTTTCGCATTTATAATATTAGTTTGGATATACTCCGTTCGGGCATTTTCTTTGTACTTAAAGTTTTATTATATTGATAGTACTTTTTTATACCTTTTTACTATCATTTACTTTTATCCGATGAATTTTCAGTACTGAATTGATGCCGGCGCTTGACCAATAGATGGCGCTGTATGTCCGGAATAAATTAAATTTTTTATTTTATTTTTTTTGTCATAAAAACTATCCTATGTCCTTTCTCAAGTTCCAAACTATGTCTGTACCAAATTTCACACAAATCGGTTCAGTAGTTTAGGCGTGAAGCAAATACAGACAGACAGACAGACAGACAGACAGAGTTACTTTCGCATTTATAATATTAGTTTGGATAGTTTGGATATACTCCGTTCGGGCATTTTCTTTGTACTAAAAGTTTTTCTATATTGATATTACTTTTTTCATACCTTTTTACTATCATTTACTTTTATCCGATGAATTTTCAGTACTGAATTGATGCCGACGCTTGACCAATAGATGGCGCTGTATGTCCGGAATAAATTAAATTTTTTATTTTATTTTTTTGTCATAAAAACTATCCTATGTCCTTTCTCAAGTTCCAAACTATGTCTGTACCAAATTTCACACAAATCGGTTCAGTAGTTTAGGCGTGAAGCAAATACAGACAGACAGACAGACAGACAGAGTTACTTTCGCATTTATAATATTAGTTTGGATAGTTTGGATATACTCCGTTCGGGCATTTTCTTTGTACTAAAAGTTTTATTATATTGATATTACTTTTTTCATAACTTTTTACTATCATTTACTTTTATCCGATGAATTTTCAGTACTGAATTGATGCCGACGCTTGACCAATAGATGGCGCTGTATGTCCGGAATAAATTAAAATTTTTTATTTTATTTTTTTGTCATAAAAACTATCCTATGTCCTTTCTCAAGTTCCAAACTATGTCTGTACCAAATTTCACACAAATCGGTTCAGTAGTTTAGGCGTGAAGCAAATACAGACAGACAGACAGACAGACAGAGTTACTTTCGCATTTATAATATTAGTTTGGATAGTTTGGATATACTCCGTTCGGGCATTTTCTTTGTACTAAAAGTTTTATTATATTGATATTACTTTTTTCATACCTTTTTACTATCATTTACTTTTATCCGATGAATTTTCAGTACTGAATTGATGCCGACGCTTGACCAATAGATGGCGCTGTATGTCCGGAATAAATTTAATTTTTTATTGTATTTTTTTGTTATAAAAACTATCCTATGTCCTTTCTCAAGTTCCAAACTATTTCTGTACCAAATTTCACACAAATCGGTTCAGTAGTTTAGGCGTGAAGCAAAGACAGACAGACAGACAGACAGACAGACAGAGTTACTTTCGCATTTATAATATTAGTTTGGATTTCAAAGATACAAACTTGTAAACTAATATAAGTGACATGATTTCCTGCCACACGACCATCTAGACTGATATAAGTCACTTGCACCAGTGTACGTAGTCGCGTGCGACGCGACACGTGAGCGCAAGTGTAATTTGCTTCAGTATGCGCGTGTTTACGGAGTCGGGAGCACGTTAAAAACTGGTATAACTGCGATGCGTTTTAGTTTACGTATTCATTTATTAAAAACTATTCAGATTTTTTTTGTCTTGATTAAGTAGTGGTAACAAGTCACAACAATGAAGCGCTCACGAGGTCAAGTAATGATAGATTTATTCGAAAAAAAATATAGTAAAATAAACACTCCAGGAAATTACGAAAGTAAATATTAATTGACATTTTAAATAGTAACAAGCCTAGTTGTCTTTTCCAACATTTGGTTTCTCTTTTTTTACTGTTTTTTCTAGGCTATTTATTAACTACTGTGATTATTGTAACGATAAATAACAATGTGACATATTGCCAATGTCTGAAAGACTGATTTAGTAGTACGTAAGACTGATTAGGAAGTACTTATGAAAAAATAAATAAATAATTAATATCGTCAGTGGAAAGGAAAAACTGCTAAAGCGCCAAAACTGTACTTGTGGAGAAAGAGGATCAAAGTTTCAATTTTCCGGAAAAAAATCATATCTCTTTTGAGATTAACGTTAAACAGGACTTTTAAAATTTAAACATGATTCTGATTTTTTTCTATATTTAAGGATAATACATAGGTTTCTAGCTCATTTAGATCGCAAAATAGCTGTCGCTTTAGCAAAAGTAACATGAAAATTAATTAAATGTTAGTCAGGATAAAACTTCTAACCTCCATTATGTTCAAATATCCAGCAAAAAAAAAATGCTACAGAGTTTTAACAACCTTTTTCATAAAATAAAAATATTGCTTAGTGAGTTACAATTTAATAAGTGTGTCAAAGATAAGTTACTAAACTACAATTATTGTAGTCACATACGGCAGCGAAGAAATGCGTAAGAAGCTACATTATTCACGGGACCAACAGGAATATTTGCTTACATACACAGACCCCATGGGACGAATATAAGCAAATGTTGCTAAACTCTAACTACATTACACGTTTTAAGGAATAATAATACTTAAAGATTGAATAGGTACAAATGTTTAGTAAAAAAAACCGCTTAATCATCCTAATGCCTTTGTTGCGGGAATGCTGACACAATGTTTCGAGTTATCCGTACTGTAGTGCGCTGTGAACCTCAGTTGTCCCGTAGTCGCCTTGTATACCGCACTACAGCACACACATATAATAATATGTATTGTATTCAGTCGTAATTAACAGTCGTAATTAATAAACTTAAGTAAGTTATTCGCAGACGTATTATTTCTCTCTGTACACACACGCAACCCCAGCAAATAAAGTAACAAGAGCGACCAGTACCAAAAGTGGTGACCCCGACCGACCCGTGATTTGGTGATTAAAAGAACTTTTGTGATATTGTGTACAGATTGAGACTATTTTTTAGAACGGGCAACTCACTTGTGCTGTAGTGTTGGTTTTTTTTTAATATCGGTGTCGTGATATTACGTTAAACATGTCTACCGAAGAAAGAAAAATCGCCACCGAAGAGTATCATTTATCCACTATCTCCGTCACGGCAAGAATACCTGAGTTTTGGAAGAAGTCGCCGAAAACCTGGTTTATTCAGGTAGAAGCAGTACTACAACCGCAGAAGATGTCTGATGAAGCGAAATATCAAGTCGTTATATCGAAATTAGGCCAAGAAGTTATAGAGCAGATCACAGAAATTTTATTAAATCCGCCAGAGAAGAATAAGTATGAAAATTTGAAACAAAAATTAATATTTATTTACCAAGAATCGGAAGAACGACAAGTAAAGAAATTAATAGGTGAAATGGAGTTAGGAGACCAGAAACCATCGCAGTTATTGAGGAAAATGCAGGACCTAGCTCGCAATAGAGTCACCAACGAGACACTAGTGGTGATGTGGCAAAATCACCTACCACCATCAGTCAGAGGAGTATTGGCTGTGACAAATGAAGTTGATTTAGAAAAATTAGCAACTATCGCGGATAAGGTAATGGAGACCGCGACGCCAATACCCAGTATCGCTGCGGTAGAAGGAAAATCGCCGACCTTGAATAAAGACGATTTAATGATAGCCCACCTTGATAAAATAAGCGAAAGACTTGAAAAATTAGAAAGTAGATCAAGAAGGCACTGGCAGAAAGGTAACAGAAGGCGTTACGGAGCAAGATCGCGATCGACATCAGAGTCAAGGACGCGTGGGAAGACACCTGAAGATCCTAATTGGTTGTGTTTCTATCATTATCGATATAAGAATCGGGCAAATAAGTGTGTCCAGCCGTGCAACTGGAAGAAAGATGTCAAGCCGTCGGAAAACTAACGTCGGTACAGTCGACGACGGGAGGCTGTGGCCGCGTAGATGCTAACAACCGTCTTTGTGTGATGGACAGGAAAACTGGTTTAACTTTCTTGGTGGATAGCGGTGCTAATGTGTCTGTGCTACCCCGCAGCGTAGCATATATAAAAGGTAACAAAAATAATGTATGTTATAAATTGTATGCCGCGAATGGAACCGAGATTAATACATATGGTACGCATTTTTTAGAGTTAGATCTTAATCTTAGAAGAGCTTTCCGTTGGTTATTTATATTAGCGGACGTACAGCAACCAATATTAGGTGCTGACTTCTTAGCTAAGCATAAGCTGTTAATTGATTTGAACGGACGAAGATTAATCGATCAGTTAACTAATTTAAGCATTAGAGGTACCATTTCGAGTTCAACTGAGTCCACTGTAAAGACAATTGTTGATAATTGCCCTTATTATGATTTATTATGTAAGTTTCCTGAGTTAACTAAGCCTGTTTCATATAAGGAGACACCTAAGCATGGCGTTTGTCATCACATAGAGACCACAGGACCTCCAGTGCACGCGAAAAGTAGGCAGCTACCACCAGACAGGTATGTCAAAGCTAAAAATGAATTTAAAGTTATGCAGGAACTTGGGATTTGTAGGCCGAGTAATAGCGCTTGGGCAAGTCCTTTACATATCGTGCCAAAGAAGGATGGAAATATTAGACCTTGCGGTGATTATAGACGTTTAAATTCGATTACTAAACCGGATCGTTATCCAGTTCCCCGTCTTCATGATTTTATGTATAATTTATCGAATAAGAAAATATTTACGAAGTTAGATATAAATAGAGCATATAATTGTATACCCGTAGCTGAAAATGACATTGAGAAAACTGCTGTCATAACACCTTTTGGGTTATTTGAATTTATGCGAATGCCTTTCGGATTGCGTAATGCAGCGCAAACTTTTCAACGCTTTATGCACCATACTGTGTTACAAGGTTTAGATTTTTTATTTAATTATTTGGATGATGTAATAATTGCCTCAGAGAATGAAACTGAGCATAAACAGCATTTACTTAAAGTTTTTGAAAGATTTAACGAATTTGGGATAACAATTAATTTTGCTAAATGTAGTTTCGGAAAGACAAAATTAGATTTTTTAGGTTACGAAGTTTCAACTGAAGGAATTATACCTTTAACGGATAAGGTTAAAGCTATTATCGATTTTCCAAAACCTAGCACTATTGAGGAATTAAGAAGATTTATGGGTATGTTAAATTTTTATAGAGCACACATACCGCATTCGGCAGCTCATCAATTACATTTATATAAGTATTTAAGTTCTTCTAAAAGTAAAGATAAAAGTAAAATTAATTGGACAAAAGAGGCCGAACAAAATTTTGAACAATGTAAGGAAGATCTTAAAAATGCTGCATTGTTAGGTTATCCATCTATAGACACACCATTTTCATTAATGACAGATGCGTCAGACAATTGCGTAGGTGCAGTATTACAACAAAAAAATTGCTGACAAATGGAAACCTTTAGGTTATTTTTCTAAAAAGTTAACAGAAGTGCAAAAGAAATATAGCACGTATGATAGAGAACTTTTAGCAATTTATTTAGCCATAATTCATTTTCGTTATTTAATTGAAGGTCAAAATTTAATTATTTATACTGATCATAAGCCTTTATCTTTTGCATTTACGAAATCAGGTACAAATAGAGAAACCTCAAGGCGGGCCAGGCAAATCATGTTTATTAGTGAGTTTAGTTCTGATATAAGGCATATTAGCGGTCATAATAATATTGTAGCGGATACATTATCTAGAATTGAAACAATAACAAGTCCCACGACTATCGACTTCGCAGAACTGGCAGTTGCGCAGGAAGTCGACGAACAGCTTGCAAAAATTCTGAGTGAATCGAATAACAGCTGTAAGTTGATATTTAAGCGTGTAACTTTAATTGTACCCGATAAGCATGTTGTTTGCGAAACATCTACTAATAAAATACGTCCTTATTTACCGCAACAATTTAGACGTTTAGCTTTTGATTCGATACATAACTTGAGCCATCCAGGTATTAGAGCTAGTAGAAGGATAATAGCAGATAGATATTTTTGGCCAAATATGAATAGAGACATCGGTAATTGGGCCAAAACATGTATAAATTGTCAACGAGCGAAAATACAGAAGCATACAGTATCTAAGTTAGGACAATTTGAGATTACGAAACGTTTTGAACATATACATATAGATTTAATAGGTCCTTTGCCAATCACAGCTGAAGGATATAGGTATTGCTTAACTATAGTAGATAGATTTACACGTTGGCCAGAAGCTTTTCCTATAAAGGAAATGACTGCAGAAGTAGTCGCAAAGACGTTATACGAGGGTTGGATTAGTCGTTTTGGTTGTCCAGTTAAACTTACAAGTGATCAAGGCCGACAATTTGAAAGTAACTTATTTAGACAACTAATGCTATTAATGGGAATTAAAAAGTCAAGAACCACCCCGTATCATCCTCAGTGTAATGGAACAGTAGAACGTTGGCATAGATCGTTGAAAACTGCAATTACGGCTCGTTTAAGCAATAAGTCTTGGGTAGATGAACTGGCAACTGTAATGTTAGGATTACGCATGACAATTAGGTTAGATACAGGCGTAACCGCTGCACAAATGTTGTATGGTAATAATATTAGATTACCTGGTGATTTTTATGATGTAAGCAATGTGAAATCGTGTGATGATAATGATTACGTTAGCAAGTTAAAAGAAGTTATTGACGAATATAAACCGTCTAGTAGAGAAAATAGATCATCACGTAAAATTTTTGTGCATAAAGAATTGTACACTTGCGATTATGTTTTTGTTCGAAATGACGCAGTAAGGAAACCGTTACAACCTCCTTACGACGGACCATATCGCGTCATTAGTAGAACTGATAAAGTTTTTTGTGTACAACTGCCAGACAGACAACTTAGAGTTTCGATAGACCGTCTTAAACCTGCGTTTATGTTAGCAGAGGAAAATGTACAACCTGAAGTAGTAGATAATAGTGGTAAAACTGTCTGTAAAAAAGTTCAGAAAAAAGTAACTTTTCAAACAGCCGAAACCAGTAACTTTGGTTATACTACGAGAACAGGACTAGCCAGCAAAAAGCCGATGAAGTATTTGTAATGATTAATTTGGCTGAGTAGACAATAATTTAACTAGGACATTTGGTTATGTATGTGGTTATATGAAATAGAAAATGTATTTTAAAATCATTTATTGTCTGATACTTATACGTTGTAGTTGATTAATTAGTGAAATGGGCAACTATCAGACAAAGGATAAAGTTGTTGTTAACGAAAATATATCCAGCACAGCTCAAGTAGATAACAAGTTGAATATGATTGGTATCGTTATGATAATTATTATAGTACTACTGATTATGGTGATTGGATATGCATTAAAACGAAGATGTACTAAAGGCGTTAGGAAATGGTTGAAGAAAGAAATGGTCGCTAGTTCGATAACCTTACCAAGTATTAAGGTAGAAACTATGCAACCGCCGCAAATTAATAACGGAACGTCTGCATCTCATAAAGTGGTTTACTGATTATTTGATCGAGAAATCTTCGTGCATTCATGTTATTAAGTGTGTATGTGATTATTTTGTAACGATTTAATAGTGTGTGTTATATTTTGCTATTCGGTCATAGAACAAGCTGCATGGTTTGTGTTGTTGGTGTCCGGCCACAACGATGTCAAGAAAGGATAGCAGAATGTAACCCAAACATATTGTACGTTATGCGTAATATTAGAATTAATAATTGTGTTAATGTAATGGTAAATTTATATTTAAGTACGCTGCTGATATCTAAATTTTAAATAGCGTATTAATGAATGTTAAAACTTTTGTCGTTATTACAATGTTGGAATGTATTCACAGGCTTATCGCATAACAATACATAGCATAGTACTCATATTAAGTTGCAAACTGTTGATTGAGCAGAAATATGATGTCATCTTTGTGAACAAAGTAAATTTACAAGAAACATTGTTTGATAAATATATTGATTGTAATTTAGATTTTGTGTTGTAAAAAATATAAATATTTTTTTTTTTAAAAGAGGGAAATAGTGTTGCGGGAATGCTGACACAATGTTTCGAGTTATCGGTACTGTAGTGCGCTGTGAACCTCAGTTGTCCCGTAGTCGCCTTGTATACCGCACTACAGCACACACATATAATAATATGTATTGTATTCAGTCGTAATTAACAGTCGTAATTAATAAACTTAAGTAAGTTATTCGCAGACGTATTATTTCTCTCTGTACACACACGCAACCCCAGCAAATAAAGTAACAAGAGCGACCAGTACCAAAACCTTAATTAAAAATATTGTCATTACTACTAACCGGGTACAGATTAGTGGTAATGACTATATTTTGAATTATTTAGTATAAATAAAGAAAAAAGTTTGGTTAGTTAAGTAAAAATCGTGCCTTTACCAATCAATGTCGTTTATCCAAACTAATATTATAAATGCGAAAGTAACTCTGTCTGTCTGTCTGTCTGTCTGTCTGTCTGTCTGTCTTTGCTTCACGCCTAAACTACTGAACCGATTTGTGTGAAATTTGGTACAGACATAGTTTGGAACTTGAGAAAGGACATAGGATAGTTTTTATAACAAAAACATAAAATAAAAAATGAAATTTATTCCGGACATACATCGCCATCTATTGGTCATGCAGCGGCATCAATTCAGTACTGAAAATTCATCGGATAAAAGTAAATGATAGTAAAAAGGTATGAAAAAAGTACTATCAATATAATAAAACTTTTAGGACAAAGAAAATGCCCGAACGGAATATATCCAAACTATCCAAACTAATATTATAAATGCGAAAGTAACTCTGTCTGTCTGTCTGTCTGTCTGTCTGTCTGTATTTGCTTCACGCCTAAACTACTGAACCGATTTGTGTGAAATTTGGTACAGACATAGTTTGGAACTTGAGAAAGGACATAGGATAGTTTTTATAACAAAAAAATAAAATAAAAAAATTATTTTTTCCGGACATACAGCACCATCTATTGGTCAAGCGTCGGCATCAATTCAGTACTGAAAATTCATCGGATAAAAGTAAATGATAGTAAAAAGGTATGAAAAAAGTAATATCAATATAATAAAACTTTTAGTACAAAGAAAATGCCCGAACGGAGTATATCCAAACTAATATTATAAATGCGAAAGTAACTCTGTCTGTCTGTCTGTCTGTCTGTCTGTATTTGCTTCACGCCTAAACTACTGAACCGATTTGTGTGAAATTTGGTACAGACATAGTTTGGAACTTGAGAAAGGACATAGGATAGTTTTTATAACAAAAACATAAAATAAAAAATAAAATTTATTCCGGACATACATCACCATCTATTGGTCATGCAGCGGCATCAATTCAGTACTGAAAATTCATCGGATAAAAGTAAATGATAGTAAAAAGGTATGAAAAAAGTACTATCAATATAATAAAACTTTTAGGACAAAGAAAATGCCCGAACGGAGTATATCCAAACTAATATTATAAATGCGAAAGTAACTCTGTCTGTCTGTCTGTCTTTGCTTCACGCCTAAACTACTGAACCGATTTGTGTGAAATTTGGTATAGACATAGTTTGGAACTTGAGAAAGGACATAGGGTAGTTTTTATAACAAAGAATTAAATAAAAAATAAAATTTATTCCGGACATACATCGCCATCTATTGGTCATGCAGCGGCATCAATTCAGTACTGAAAATTCATCGGATAAAAGTAAATGATAGTAAAAAGGTATGAAAGAAATAATCAATATAGTTAAACTTTTAGTACAAAGTAAATGCCCGAACGGAGTGCAAATATATAATCCGAGTTGTCACTATGCTCGATAGATGGCGTTGGGATCGAAATAGATCGCGCTATGGTTTCGTTACACGCATTTTGTTGGGCATCGGCCGAGCGCTTCGGTACTGTCGTGGAAATTATGTTGATTTTTGAAGAGTTCCCTAGAATATCTTCCACATTTCATTTTTGAAAAGATCCCGCGAGATCGGGAACTACGTGGGTAAAACCAAAAATCTGCCGGAAGTCACTATTTCACGCGAACGAAGTCGCGGGCAAAAGCTAGTTCTCTTATAAAATTTAGATCTAAGGAATCTTAAATAACATTAATTAGCCAAAAGTCACATAACTTTCTATTACGTAATAATTAAAATAGTGAACAAAAGTGGAACAATTAATAATTTCCATTTTAATAGGGACCTTCTCTAGAATGTCCCGTAGTAAGGTTTCCGAAAAGCCGTCGTTTTTTGCCAGTGAGACTGGTAGCTGACCTCGCATAAACAGATTTTCCAAAACAAGCTAGCACCGGCAGCCAGCTTAAATACTGTTTATGCGAAGCCAATACCTAGCCAGTCTCACTGGCAGCCAGTGCTGGCTTCGTGTCAACCATACATAAATAACAGTTCTTATCTGCAATAAATTATACAAACAAAACATAAAGCCAAAAAATAACTAAAGCCTTCTAGCAACAACAAAAATACAAATAAAAGTTTTTCTCTTTATGATCATAATTTAATTTTAGTTTCCAATTACCTTATTTATTTATTTGAACATCAGCAAGTTTTATGAGATCTCATTATAGTACTGATTTTGGTAATGCTCCACATAGTACTTAAAGCAATCAGTCTTGAATATCTTCAATATCTGTTTCTGCCAAAACATCTTGAACATTAGCTGCATGAGGCAATGATTTATATTCTGAGACGTACAATGCAGGGATTGTTTTATTATTACACAATTTTTCCAAGTCGGTAAATTTCTTTTTAGAAATGGGCAGTTTAGATTTATAGATTTTCTTAGGAATTATTTCGGTTTTACCTAGAACCTCCACAATTTCAGTTTTAGCTTCAACATTCATAGAATATTTGACTTCAATGTGGTTGGTGTGTTTTTTTTTAAATGTAGCTGTGCGAATCTTGCTAATTTTACCTGTTAGATTCCCTTTGAAATATTTTTCTGAAATAACATCCCACCCTTCAAAATCTTCGTGATATAAAATTTCTACTTCGTACGGTTTGGGAACTTTTCTTGCCAGAGCACATACTGTAGGCCATTGAGACGGCGCCCATACAATAGTGTTTGTTACATATATTCAGCCGTCTTTCTGACGTAGTCGTTCGTAATCGAAGAGATAACGATAGACTGTGTATTGTACCATCTAACACTGCACTAATGCACAACAGTGTTTTCTGTCTTGCACCGATAATATTTAATAAAATACCAAAATCTATAAAGCAACTTACGATCGATAAATTTAAACTACATCTGAAAAAGTATTTGGTAGAAAGGTGTTTTTATAATCTAAATGATTTCCTAAATGATAAATAATTTATATTTTACAATTAAGTATAATAATAATTTCGTTTTATGATTTTAAATAGTATAGTAGTTGTATAAATAGTTGAATTTTGAATTTTGTACGCCCATGTGGGTAAAACATGCAAGGACCTGTCTTTTTATTGTACCATCTTGCTTGCAAAATTGTTTGTACTGCATACTCGTGTTTTTTGCAAATAAACGATCTTTATCTTTATCTTTATCTTTATCTGTTACACTTTTTTCAATGACTGAGTGCATTGAATCTACCGGCATAAATGTATGGCCAGGAAGCAAATAATTTATTTGGATAGTTGCAATACTCTTGCATCTTTGCAGGCACTTGTGAATGCAGGCCAGAACAATTTTGTTGCGGTTTTGGCCAGGACAAGCATCGCAATACAAAAGTAAATGTTTAATAGAGTCGCGTTCATCCACTTTTTGAATATACTTTGCTAGAATAGTACAAATTTCGTTCGCTCCACGCTTCCCTTCTACTTCGTTCCATAGGAAACAAAATCCTTCTCTTGTTATGGACTCGTAAAATGTCAAATTATAGGTTGCGATCTTTCTACTGTAATAAAGCAACATACTTTGGCCATAAGGTGTGTTTAATACCTTCTGGAGATCAAACGTAGTACAAAGTACATTGTTATTGTGTTCGCGAAATACTTGGTGTTTTCCGAATCTTGAATATGTTTCCTCTTTATCTGTCATGTGCATCTCCTTTTCTTCTTGGAATTCTCCGGGGCTATTTTCATATTTAATACATTTGACACACTTGTCTTTTCGAGGAATATGAAATGAAATATTGAATTCTGTCATAAATACATTCTTAAAAACTTTTTCGCCGACGTAACTTTTCTCCTCTGCAATGTTCTTTTGTTTATAAATTTTGTATAAATTACTCAAGTTTCTATATTCTTGTGGCAAATAACATTTTGTGGAGTTTTTCCGGCAATAATGTGAGGGTACTGCTGGTAACTGTTGGATGTAATCTCTCACAGATTGCATCAATGAAGGAGGCGTTTTATTCGCTGGAACTCCTCTACCTCTCTTATCGATTTTAGAGGTTCCTTCTTGTGAAGTGCTGATTACTAGATGTAGAAACCGTTGACGAATATCCAAGGTATTTAACATTAATTTTAAACAAATGGGTCTGTTTCCTTCTCCTTCATTAATGAAGTAAGAATTCGTAAATTGCCTTCGACTTTCTTGATCTTTCGTTCTTTTACGTTTTACAATTTCTCTCTTTGTATGACTTACGATCCAATCTCGTTGTCTTTCTGGACTTAAAGACCAATAATGTTCAAAAATACCTTTTCGTCTCTCTTCACTAATATCATAACATTTGTTAGGACAATTTTTTGGAGTACATGGATTTCCTTTCAAACTCTTTGCCTTGACCACTTTTCCTGTTTTCGTAACATACTCTTTGCCAGCTCTTTTCAAAATTGATCTCTCTTTATTTTTATTTGTTCTTTTCTTTTTTCTTCTTGAATTTGTTTGGTCTGTCGATTCATTTTCTGTTTGCTGGTTTGTGTCAGAATCTTCTTTGCTAATGCTAATTTTTTCAGTTAATTTTCTTCTTCTTTTTACTTGCTTCTTTTTCTTCCTTTGATTTTTGCTTTTCTTGTTGCTTGTATTTTTTTTATGGTTAAGTAAGTCTGAGTCTGTGTCATCTGATTGTTCCCAGGAAGAAGAGGTTAGTGTAAATATTTCTTCATCTGAAGATAGAACATCAACGTGTTTAAAAAATCTTCTGCTATTTTCACTTACATTTTCAGAAGTTTCTTCAATCGGTAAAGATTGTTCATTCCTGTTTTTATCAGTTTTTTTACTACTTCCAGGTTTACACATTTTGATGCTGTTTGAATTCACTTTTGCAGGTTTTAGTTTAGAACGTGTGTGTATGATGTTTTTAGATGTTTTTTTACAACTTTCATATGTTAGTCTACTAGAATACGATTTTCCTTTAATATGTAAGATATTCTTAGAATTTAGGTCATTCTCTTTTTCAGGTATTGGTTTTGTCTCCTCTTCTAACTCAATCGTAATTCTGCTGACTTGTTTACCATCACTGCATCCTTTATCATCTGTTCTTATTTTATTCAAACAAATTTCAATTTCCTCATCTCTAGACAAAGACTGAATTTGGGTAGTCTGAGGGGCTGGTATATCCTGAGTAGTCAGATTGGAAGTAGCAGCAGTTCCTTCCGTTGGTTTTAGATGCATCAAAATTGGTATGATCTGCGTGGGCAAGGTAGATTCACTTTCAGGTGTAGGTTGAAGGAGCACATCCGGAGCGCTGGACTCTATGGCGGATTGTAGGAGATCAGAACCTTGAATTTCCTGGGTGAACACCTCGTCAGGAGCGTTGGTTTTCATGATGGATTTCAGAGCCGGGGTGTGTCGAGTAGATGTCTCGTCAGAAGCGCTAGTGCGTGTATCTAGTTGCAGAAGCGGTGTCAAAGCATTCTGAGTGGACATTTCGTCAGGAACGTTGATGTTTATAACCAACTAGCTTTTGCCCGCGACTTCGTTCGCGTGGAATAGTGACTTCCGGCAGATTTTTGGTTTTACCCACGTAGTTCCCGATCTCGCGGGATCTTTTCAAAAATGAAATGTGCAAGATATTCTAGGGAACTCTTCAAAAATCAACATACTTTCCACGACAGTACCGAAGCGCTCGGCCGATGCCCAACCAAATGCGTGTAACGAAACCATACCGCGATCTATTTCGATCCCAACGCCATCTATCGAGCAAAGTGACAACTCGGATTATATATTTACACTCCGTTCGGGCATTTACTTTGTACTAAAAGTTTAACTATATTGATTATTTTTTTCATACCTTTTTACTATCATTTACTTTTATCCGATGAATTTTCAGTACTGAATTGATGCCGACGCTTGACCAATAGTTGGCGGTGCATGTCCGGAATAAATTTAATTTTTTATTTAATTTTTTTGTTATAAAAACTATCCTATGTCCTTTCTCAAGTTCCAAACTATGTCTGTACCAAATTTCACACAAATCGGTTCAGTAGTTTAGGCGTGAAGCAAAGACAGACGGACAGACAGACAGACAGAAAGAGTTACTTTCGCATTTATAATATTAGTTTGGATATACTCCGTTCGGGCATTTTCTTTGTACTAAAAGTTTTATTATATTGATATTACTTTTTTCATACCTTTTTACTATCATTTACTTTTATCCGATGAATTTTCAGGACTGAATTGATGCCGACGCTTGACCAATAGTTGGCGGTGCATGTCCGGAATAAATTTAATTTTTTATTTAATTTTTTTGTTATAAAAACTATCCTATGTCCTTTCTCAAGTTCCAAACTATGTCTGTACCAAATTTCACACAAATCGGTTCAGTAGTTTAGGCGTGAAGCAAAGACAGACGGACAGACAGACAGACAGAAAGAGTTACTTTCGCATTTATAATATTAGTTTGGATATACTCCTTTCGGGCATTTTCTTTGTACTAAAAGTTTTATTATATTGATAGTACTTTTTTCATACCTTTTTACTATCATTTACTTTTATCCGATGAATTTTCAGTACTGAATTGATGCCGACGCTTGACCAATAGATGGCGCTGTATGTCCGGAATAAATTTATTTTTTTATTTTAGTTTTTTGTTATAAAAACTATCCTATGTCCTTTCTCAAGTTCCAAACTATGTCTGTATCAAATTTCACACAAATTGGTTCAGTAGTTTAGGCGTGAAGCAAATACAGACAGACAGACAGACAGACAGAGTTACTTTCGCATTTATAATATTAGTTTGGATAGTTTGGATATACTCCGTTCGGGCATTTTCTTTGTACTAAAAGTTTTATTATATTGATAGTACTTTTTTCATACCTTTTTGCTATCATTTACTTTTATCCGATGAATTTTCAGTACTGAATTGATGCCGCTGCATGACCAATAGATGGCGATGTATGTCCAGCATAAATTTTATTTTTTATTTTTATTTTTTCGTTATAAAAACTATCCTATGTCCTTTCTCAAGTTCCAAACTATGTCTGTACCAAATTTCACACAAATCGGTTCAGTAGTTTAGGCGTGAAGCAAATACAGACAGACAGACAGAGTTACTTTCGCATTTATAATATTAGTTTGGATAGTTTGGATATACTCCGTTCGGGCATTTTCTTTGTACTAAAAGTTTTATTATATTGATATTACTTTTTTCATACCTTTTTACTATCATTTACTTTTATCCGATGAATTTTCAGTACTGAATTGATGCCGACGCTTGACCAATAGTTGGCGGTGCATGTCCGGAATAAATTTAATTTTTTATTTTATTTTTTTGTTATAAAAACTATCCTATGTCCTTTCTCAAGTTCCAAACTATGTCTGTACCAAATTTCACACAAATCGGTTCAGTAGTTTAGGCGTGAAGCAAAGACAGACGGACAGACAGACAGACAGAAAGAGTTACTTTCGCATTTATAATATTAGTTTGGATATACTCCGTTCGGGCATTTTCTTTGTACTAAAAGTTTTATTATATTGATATTACTTTTTTCATACCTTTTTACTATCATTTACTTTTATCCGATGAATTTTCAGTACTGAATTGATGCCGACGCTTGACCAATAGATGGCGCTGTATGTCCGGAATAAATTTAATTTTTTTGTTATAAAAACTATCCTATGGTTTTCTCAAGTTCCAAACTATGTCTACACCAAATTTCACACAAATCGGTTCAGTAGTTTAGGCGTGAAGCAAAGACAGACAGACAGAAAGACAGAGTTACTTTCTCATTTATTATATTAGTTTGGATAGTTTGGATTTACTCCGTTCGGGCATTTTCTTTGTACTAAAAGTTTTATTATATTGATATTACTTTTTTCATACCTTTTTACTATCATTTTCTTTTATCCGATGAATTTTTAGTACTGAATTGATGCCGAAGCTTGACCAATAGATGGCGCTGTATGTCCGGAAAAAAATATTTTTTTATTTTATTTTTTTGTTATAAAAACTATCCTATGTCCTTTCTCAAGTTCCAAACTATGTCTTTACCAAATTTCACACAAATTGGTTCAGTAGTTTAGGCGTGAAGCAAATACAGACAGACAGACAGACAGACAGAGTTACTTTCGCATTTATAATATTAGTTTGGATAGTTTGGATATACTCCGTTCGGGCATTTTCTTTGTACTTAAAGGTTTTATTATATTGATAGTACTTTTTTCATACCTTTTTACTATCATTTACTTTTATCCGATGAATTTTCAGTACTGAATTGATGCCGACGCTTGACCAATAGATGGCGCTGTATGTCCGGAATAAATTTTATTTTTTATTTTAATTTTTTGTTATAAAAACTATCCTATGTCCTTTCTCAAGTTCCAAACTATGTCTGTACCAAAGGACAATGGCAGGTCTCCATACTAAGAATTGTCTGGGATCAAATTGAAGCGTCCCTTAATGAAAAATATGTTAAAAGATTTGGCGTTAGTTCTAGAATCTATAAATGAGACTATTTTCATTTGGGAAAGCCGGAAAAAAAAGATTTCGGTGTTAGAATTCTATTATTTAGGTTATGAATTAACGTCAATGTCAATTAGCTATATCTATAAAACATAACGCAGATCGAAATTATGTCCTTAAGAAATGATAATGTGGTGTGGTCTAAGTGAGAATAAGAGTATTTACGGATAAATGGGAAAAACCTAAATAAATTCTAACACTCGGTGTAGAGTAGTACTCAATTTAAACTTTTAAACTATCGCGCTGCATATTATAGAACGAAACGTCAAGCCCTTAAGGTATTTACGCATGTACGCGCTAATCCCCGTTCTATAATATTACTATAGTACTCAATTATTGTATGTTTAAGAAAGCTGAGCGCGTATTAAAAAAATGCACTTGCCGCGTAAACAATAGAACTATGTTAGGGAAAATAAAAAACACATTTTGTTTAACATAATTATTTATTTCATTCTTCATCTCATTATCATCATTACACATAAAATGCGCGTGCGACGATGATCTCTATCGTAATCTTCCATAGTTATTGTTATGGGTTTACAACAAAAATCCAATTCACTATATAGGCACAATCGAAGCAAAGTAAGATTAGCTTATGCTCACGCAAAAGCAATATCGTAGTCCTAAGGGCACGCACTAGTCACACAAGGCAGTATCAATCAGTCCATAAACAGTCCAGGTAGGGTAAAAATAAATAGAAAGCCAAATATAAACATAAAACACAACCGACATAGTAAACACGGAAGGATTTTGTAGCATAGAAAAATATAATGGAGGGTAGTTCTGTAGCGTCTTCACTTGACAGACAACCACAGATAACATTCACTGTCCAAAACAAAAGTAGTGCTGCACTTTTGGATTCGTTTTTCTTGAGAATCGATACGACACTGAAACGATCCTCTGATATTTTGATCCATTATTAATTGGATTTCAAAGTAGGAGCATTTCTTCAAACATATCATTGATTAAAGACGAAAGAATAGATAATTCTAATATTATGTTAAAAACAAAACGACCTCTACACGGATCGATCGATCGGTCGATTATATCGATCATTCGTTTGATTATACAGCGTCACACCACTATTTTAATGGTAAAATGTCGAATGTAGGTAACCCAATTCAAACATCATTTTATGAGCTTTTAAAAACATAAAAATAACTCCGGCTTTTAAAAGAAGAAGTGAATAATTGAAAAATCGTAGAAAATTAATTAAATTTGATTGATACTTATGAAATCTATGGACGCCAAAAAAAGTCCAGACCAAATTCTGCCATTGTTCTTTCACACAAATCGGTTCAGTAGTTACGGCGTGAAGCAAATTGAGACAGACAGACAGAGTTACTTTCGCATTTATAATATTAGTTTGGATAGTTTGGATATACTCCGTTCGGGCATTTTCTTTGTACTAAAAGTTTTATTATATTGATATTACTTTTTTCATACCTTTTTACTATCATTTACTTTTATCCGATGAATTTTCAGTACTGAATTGATGCCGACGCTTGACCAATAGTTGGCGGTGCATGTCCGGAATAAATTTAATTTTTTGTTTTATTTTTTTGTTATAAAAACTATCCTATGTCCTTTCTCAAGTTCCAAACTATGTCTGTACCAAATTTCACACAAATCGGTTCAGTAGTTTAGGCGTGAAGCAAAGACAGGCAGACAGACAGAAAGAGTTACTTTCTCATTTATTATATTAGTTTGGATAGTTTGGATTTACTCCGTTCGGGCATTTTCTTTGTACTAAAAGTTTTATTACATTGATATTACTTTTTTCATACCTTTTTGCTATCATTTACTTTTATCCGATGAATTTTCAGTACTGAATTGATGCCGACGCTTGACCAATAGATGGCGCTGTATGTCCGGAATAAATTTAATTTTTTATTTTATTTTTTTGTTATAAAAACTATCCTATGTGCTTTCTCAAGTTCCAAACTATGTCTATACCAAATTTCACACAAATCGGTTCAGTAGTTTAGGCGTGAAGCAAAGACAGACGGACAGACAGAAAGAGTTACTTTCGCATTTATAATATTAGTTTGGATATACTCCGTTCGGGCATTTTCTTTGTACTAAAAGTTTTATTATATTGATAGTACTTTTTTCATACCTTTTTACTATCATTTACTTTTATCCGATGAATTTTCAGTACTGAATTGATGCCGACGCTTGACCAATAGATGGCGCTGTATGTCCGGAATAAATTTATTTTTTTTGTTATAAAAACTATCCTATGGTTTTCTCAAGTTCCAAACTATGTCTACACCAAATTTCACACAAATCGGTTCAGTAGTTTAGGCGTGAAGCAAAGACAAACAGACAGAAAGACAGAGATACTTTCTCATTTATTATATTAGTTTGGATAGTTTGGATTTACTCCGTTCGGGCATTTTCTTTGTACTAAAAGTTTTATTATATTGATATTACTTTTTTCATACCTTTTTACTATCATTTACTTTTATCCGATGAATTTTCAGTACTGAATTGATGCCGCTGCATGACCAATAGATGGCGATGTATGTCCAGCATAAATTTTATTTTTTATTTAATTTTTTTGTTATAAAAACTATCCTATGGTTTTCTCAAGTTCCAAACTATGTCTACACCAAATTTCACACAAATCGGTTCAGTAGTTTAGGCGTGAAGCAAAGACAGACAGACAGAAAGACAGAGTTACTTTCTCATTTATTATATTAGTTTGGATAGTTTGGATTTACTCCGTTCGGGCATTTTCTTTGTACTAAAAGTTTTATTATATTGATATTACTTTTTTCATACCTTTTTACTATCATTTACTTTTATCCGATGAATTTTCAGTACTGAATTGATGCCGAAGCTTGACCAATAGATGGCGCTGTATGTCCGGAATAAATTTTATTTTAAATTTTATTTTTTTGTTCTAAAAACTATCCTATGTCCTTTCTCAAGTTCCAAACTATGTCTGTACCAAATTTCGCACAAATCGGTTCAGTAGTTTAGGCGTGAAGCAAATACAGACAGACAGACAGACAGACAGAGTTACTTTCGCATTTATAATATTAGTTTGGATAGTTTGGATATACTCCGTTCGGGCATTTTCTTTGTACTTAAAGGTTTTATTATATTGATAGTACTTTTTTCATACCTTTTTACTATCATTTACTTTTATCCGATGAATTTTTAGTACTGAATTGATGCCGACGCTCGACCAATAGATGGCGCTGTATGTCCGGAATAAATTTATTTTTTTATTTTATTTTTTTGTTATAAAAACTATCCTATGTCCTTTCTCAAGTTCCAAACTATGTCTGTACCAAATTTCACACAAATCGGTTCAGTAGGTTAGGCGTGAAGCAAATACAGACAGACAGAGTTACTTTCGCATTTATAATATTAGTTTGGATACTTTGGATATACTCCGTTCGGGCATTTTCTTTGTACTTAAAGTTTTATTATATTGATATTACTTTTTTCATACCTTTTTACTATCATTTACTTTTATCCGATGAATTTTCAGTACTGAATTGATGCCGAAGCTTGACCAATAGATGGCGCTGTATGTCCGGAATAAATTTTATTTTTTTCGTTACAGAAACTATCCTATGTCCTTTCTCAAGTTCCAAACTATGTCTGTACCAAATTTCACACAAATCGGTTCAGTAGTTTAGGCGTGAAGCAAAGACAGACGGACAGACAGACAGACAGAAAGAGTTACTTTCGCATTTATAATATTAGTTTGGATATACTCCGTTCGGGCATTTTCTTTGTACTAAAAGTTTTATTATATTGATATTACTTTTTTCATACCTTTTTACTATCATTTACTTTTATCCGATGAATTTTCAGTACTGAATGGATGCCGACGCTTGACCAATAGATGGCGCTGTATGTCCGGAATAAATTTTATTTTAAATTTTATTTTTTTGTTCTAAAAACTATCCTATGTCCTTTCTCAAGTTCCAAACTATGTCTGTACCAAATTTCACACAAATCGGTTCAGTAGTTTAGGCGTGAAGCAAAGACAGACGGACAGACAGACAGACAGAAAGAGTTACTTTCGCATTTATAATATTAGTTTGGATATACTCCTTTCGGGCATTTTCTTTATACTAAAAGTTTTATTATATTGATAGTACTTTTTTCATACCTTTTTACTATCATTTACTTTTATCCGATGAATTTTCAGGACTGAATTGATGCCGACGCTTGACCAATAGTTGGCGGTGCATGTCCGGAATAAATTTAATTTTTTATTTAATTTTTTTGTTATAAAAACTATCCTATGTCCTTTCTCAAGTTCCAAACTATGTCTGTACCAAATTTCACACAAATCGGTTCAGTAGTTTAGGCGTGAAGCAAAGACAGACGGACAGACAGACAGACAGAAAGAGTTACTTTCGCATTTATAATATTAGTTTGGATATACTCCTTTCGGGCATTTTCTTTATACTAAAAGTTTTATTATATTGATAGTACTTTTTTCATACCTTTTTACTATCATTTACTTTTATCCGATGAATTTTCAGGACTGAATTGATGCCGACGCTTGACCAATAGTTGGCGGTGCATGTCCGGAATAAATTTAATTTTTTATTTAATTTTTTTGTTATAAAAACTATCCTATGTCCTTTCTCAAGTTCCAAACTATGTCTGTACCAAATTTCACACAAATCGGTTCAGTAGTTTAGGCGTGAAGCAAAGACAGACGGACAGACAGACAGACAGAAAGAGTTACTTTCGCATTTATAATATTAGTTTGGATATACTCCTTTCGGGCATTTTCTTTGTACTAAAAGTTTTATTATATTGATAGTACTTTTTTCATACCTTTTTACTATCATTTACTTTTATCCGATGAATTTTCAGTACTGAATTGATGCCGACGCTTGACCAATAGATGGCGCTGTATGTCCGGAATAAATTTATTTTTTTTATTTTAGTTTTTTGTTATAAAAACTATCCTATGTCCTTTCTCAAGTTCCAAACTATGTCTGTATCAAATTTCACACAAATTGGTTCAGTAGTTTAGGCGTGAAGCAAATACAGACAGACAGACAGACAGACAGAGTTACTTTCGCATTTATAATATTAGTTTGGATAGTTTGGATATACTCCGTTCGGGCATTTTCTTTGTACTAAAAGTTTTATTATATTGATAGTACTTTTTTCATACCTTTTTACTATCATTTACTTTTATCCGATGAATTTTCAGTACTGAATTGATGCCGACGCTTGACCAACTAGAATCAGTAGTTTTAACGTAACGTTTCTTAAGCGCCTTTTTTTTGGTTTACAAGAAATAAAAATATTTTGGAGGAGGATGTTCTACCCCTACAACAGCCAGGTGTCTATAAAATCGACTGCAGCTGCGGTAAATCGTACATCGGGCAAACGAAGCGAACTATCGCGGAAAAGCTCAAAGAGCATATCGCAGCTGTTAAGAACCGTCAGATCACTAAATCGGCAATAGCAGATCACGTACTCCAAGCTGGCGTTAATCACTGGATTCAATTGCATCGCGCGCAAGTCCTCTCCACCGATCGCCACTTTCATTCGAGAGTAGTGCGAGAAGCGATTGAAATCAAGAAGCATCCAAATTTCAATCGGGAAGACGGCTTTAAACTACCTGCATCTTGGTATCCAGTGATTCCCTTAACACAACCTCGATTCTGTGCAAAGTCGGTTAGTGCACAAAGTACGGACACGGTCAGTGTAGTGTGTAGGGTATTTGAAGAACAGGGGGTAGATGAAAAATCATCTAATTCGAGTACGGAGCAATGACACCGCATCTCCAGTCTGCTTGCGACCACGGCCGGTGTAACCCGGTCGAAACGTCAAGCCCTAAAGGTATTTATGCATGTTCGCGCTAATCCCCGTTCTATAATATTAATTTAAACATGCAGCGCGATGGTTTAAAAGTTATTGTAGATATTGTTTTTAGGTTTCTGATCGGCGGAAGGATGTTATTCCAGCATTTGGAAGCCGCATATCTAAAACTACCCCAGAACGCGGCAGTGCCATGCTGTGGTATAGCCAGTTGCTGCGCACAGCGTCTACCTTCGCGTTGCCGGTGATCGTTTACCCACCTAAGTTTAGAGTGCAGGTATGAAGGGCATTTATATTTAATAATTCCAAAAAGAAGACACGCAAGATGTAATTTACGCCGTGATTTCATTTTAAGAATGTGATTTTTGTTCAATATGGGTGTAATGTGGCTCCTTGGTGGTACATGAAAACAATATCGTGCGCAGGCATTTTGCACTCTTTGAATCAGCCTTTTGGTGCGTGCTAAGAGTCTAGGGCCTATTACAGTGTCCGCGTAATTAAGTTTAGACAAAACCAAGCTGTCGACTAGCTGCACTCGTAGTTCCTCACTGATGTATGGACGCATTCTGTATAACACTTTTAACTTATAAAAGCAAGATTTTACACAACTCGAGGTGTGAGTCTCAAAGTTTAGGTTTTCGTCACCGATTACCCCTAAATTCCGCGCCTCTCTGACGCGTTCAATAGGTTGGCCCCACGGAACAGAAAAAACAAGTGGAAGTGCAATACGCCAAAATTACTATAGGAACCGCTGTCGCCAAACTCACACAAATAATCCAATAATAACATATGCACTACAACGAAATCACAGAAAATTTCATCATCATTTTCATCACAGAAAAAAAATAAACCCTGACTTTCTAAAAATAAGGTTGATTTTGCATTAGCAACAATACGTATTTACGGTCTACAGTCACACTAAATTCGATTGACGAGTTAGTTTTGCTACTTGACCATAGATGGCGATATATAATCAATATAAGCAATTATCAACATAATTGCTTAAAGACATACGGTTGACAATGGCGTGACTCTAATGCTACTCGGCCAAGGACACACCACGTATTACATTTAAATTCTTTATCGATATCGATAGATACCCAATTTTTGTTCAAATACGATAAATACGACTCGTTGGGAGTACATTTATTTATTTGTTACACCATTAATTAATAGACACACAAGACTGACAGACAGATAGGGCCATGCCTAAGTTTTTTTTTTATTTTTTTAATGCGGACATCACATACATTGCTTTGAATCCAAATAAAGTAGCTATTAAGCACTTGTGTTATGGAATTCAGAAACAACGAAGGTACCACAAACACCCAGACCCGAGACAATGTAGAAAAGTTGGTTTCTACATTGACCCGTCCGGGGATCGAACCCGAGACCTCAGAGCTAGCGACACCTTGAAACCGGTGCGTACGCCACTCAACCACGGAGGTCGTCAAAGTTTCATAGTGAGTTTGGCACTTATGATATGATGTCTTAAATTTAATATAGATTGTCAACATGTAATTAAAGAAGGAATCAGATAAATAAAACTTCGGGTTTTATAGTAAAAATTCGTCTTTAATATTCCGCATATGTTGAAATTCTCATGATTCTCGTGAATTAAATGGACTTTCTGCCGTGAAACTTGAAGAAAGGAAGTGCAGTGTCGATTTCACGAGTTTTCATCTATCCACCGGTGGATGAATCAGGATTCAGCTTGCCGGCCGGCCTCCCACAACGCAAGGACGCACTCTCTATCCATTTCTCTTTCATGCTTGTGACTTTGGGAAACCTGAAACAAATTTTTAATGAAGGTTAAAAATCTATTACCTACTGTTTGTAACACTCTGTGTGTAACGTCTCAGTCATTAATTAATTATATACTTTGATGAAAGAAGTAAAGAAAAGGGTGTATGGTTTAAAACTATACAATGCCAGCCTCCTCGGGTACCTTGGTTTTACAACAGTAAGTTAAGTAGATCCTACATTGTTACATAAGATAGATTACGCTCTGGTCATTATCCTTCAAAAAAGTTTGCTTTTTTAATGAAAAAGGCTGATTCCCCAAATTGTGATTTGTGTGATAAGCTAGATGATGTACAACATATTCTTGTAGAATGTGATAAGTACCGGAACGGGAGGGAGGCATTGATGCAGAAATTTAATATAAATAAATACGATCAAGGCGCATTCCTAAGCATATTAGCAGAACCAACATCTGATGCAGCAAAATGTATTGTTGATAATATAATTTCGCACCAGTAACTCTTACCCTTTCCTTAATTATAAATTAATAAAGATGTAATATAGTTTAGGCAACGTTGGGGCTCTCATGTTCATGAAGATAAATGCCCCTAAATAAATAAAGAATAAAAAAAAAAAAAAAAAAATAATTAATTATAATAATTATGATACTATTTGAAACATTGATTATATTTTTGCTTTATACCACTTAAACGACCATAAATTTACTTAATATAAATTTCGTGTATGAATTAAGGCAACCTCGTACCTATATTGTAATGCAAAACGAAATAAATAAAAATAACTGTTTGGGTTAAGGTAGTTATTCCTCGTATCGACATCAATCGACAAAATCAATTTTCGACTTGACCACATCACTACATTGAGTAGCGAAGGTCTTTCTAGAATGTTCTATGGAAAAAAACAATCGAAAATAAACTTTGTCTTTACTGCATAACATATGGGGTGTAAGGGGGCAAACGCACATCTTCTGTCCTAAATGCCAACCTCACCTGCCCGTGGTGCACCCTGCTGGACAACGGACGAGGCTCTGGCGACCGAACCGTTGGCGGTATAACCAACTAAATGCAGAGCCAAATATCTCTGGCCAGTGGCGGGCAGCAGCGTCACTGGTGCGAGGCTCTGTGCTGCGCTCACCAACCCGCTTGCCTAGCGTGGTGAGTACGGGCATGTACCCCTCATGAACCGAAGGAAAACACCACGGCCCCTAGTTCCCGGCCGCCCTACTATTCTGGGTCACGGCAGCGGCCTCGATTACGGTAGGGCAGGGGGTGCGAAGAATCCCCGGGCTACGAACGGCTGCCACAAACCACTGACCTTGGCGACGTACAACGGACGCAGTCTACGGCTGGATGAAGGCCTGTTCGAACTCGAGGAAGAGCTTAAAAACATCAGATGGCATATTCTAGGGTTGTCAGAAGTTCGAAGACAGGGGGAGGACACGATGACCTTGGAATCTGGCCACATTTTCTCCTTCCGAGAGGGAGACCAACTCTCCCAAGGTGGCGTAGGTTTCCTTGTCCACAAAGATCTCCGTGACAACGTGTTGGAGATATACAGCGTGTCGACCCGGGTAGCGTACCTTGTACTAAAACTGACCAAGAGGTACTCCCTCAAAGTCATACAGGTATATGCGCCGACGTCGACAGGGCATTCGGATAATATGGTCGAGGCCATGTATGAAGATATATCCAAGGCCATACACCATACAACCAAGACCCACTTCACCGTTGTCATGGGCGACTTTAACGCCAAAGTAGGAGTACAGGAACGCGACGAATCGTGTGTAGGACAGCACAGCTATGGAACCAGGAACCACAGGGGGCGAATGCTGGTAAACTTTCTAAGTATGGAGGGGTTCTTCTGTATGAACACCTTTTTCCAGAAGAAGCCCCATAGAAAGTGGTCCTGGCTAAGCCCAGATGGTAAGACGAAGAATGAGATAGACTTTATCATGACGGACAAGAAGCATATATTTAGGGATGTCTCTGTGGTAAATAGGTTTAACACCGGTAGCGACCACCGACTGGTAAGAGGCACCCTAAATATCAATATTAAGCTGGAAAGAAGCCGCATGATGAGGTCGACTCTTCGTCCGACACTGGTCCAGGTCGGCCAAGACTCCAAAAAATTCCAGTTGGAGCTCCGAAACCGATTCGCTGCTTTGGAAACTACTGAGGACGTGGACAAAGACCTTGATGGCGTGATTGGAGTCATACGCGAAGTGGGAAACAGGCACCTGAAGGGAAAGCGAGCGTGCCGAGAGGCCAAACTTTCGAGTGAAACTTTGGAACTGATGAGACGTCGACGGGAAAAGCCAGAGGAAGCTTTGTCTGGTACCAGTAAAAAGATCCGAAAACTGGTAAGACGCGACCTCCGCAGCTACAATACTCGCCTTATAGAGGAGGCGATTGAGCAGAATCGGGGGTCGAAAGTCTTCACTAAAAGACTGGGAAAAAGTCACCTGACAAAGCTGAAAACCTCGGATGGCAGAATCGTTTCATCGGTTCCGGAGATTCTGGCTGAAATCGAAGGCTTTTACGGCCGACTGTACGCATTGCATTCCCTACAGCCGCAGCCCGACGCGAGCGACCCAAGAGCCAAGCTTACCCGCCACTTCACCGAAGATCTCCCAGACGTGGAGGTGGATGAGATTGGGGTGGCCCTCGGACAGCTTAGTAATGGGAAGGCTCCCGGCGAAGACGGAATCACGTCTGAGCTCTTAAAAGCTGCAGGCCAACCTGTGCTTGGCGAACTTAAGAGGCTCTTCAATTCCGTCATAGCCAATGGGACTACTCCGGAGGCGTGGAGTGGGGGCGTGGTTGCATTGTTTTTCAAGAAAGGTGACAAAAGTCTCCTGAAAAACTATAGGCCAATCACGCTCCTAAGTCACGTTTACAAGCTGTTCTCGAGAGTCATCACAAACCGTCTTTCCGCAAGATTTGACGCATTCCAGCCACCGGAACAGACTGGGTTTCGCAAAGGTTTCAGTACCATAGACCACATTCACACGGTGCGGCAGGTTATACAGAAGTCCGAAGAGTATAACCAGCCCCTGTGCCTGGCCTTTGTGGACTATGAGAAAGCCTTCGACTCGGTCGAAACCTGGGCTGTTTTGGAATCCTTGCAGCGATGTCAAGTCGATTGGCGGTACGTGAAGGTGCTAAGAAGCCTGTACAGTATGGCTTCAATATCCGTCCAAGTACAAAACCACCGAACAAAATCCATCCAGCTGCACCGAGGTGTTAGACAGGGAGATGTCATATCTCCGAAACTCTTCACCAATGCACTGGAGGATGTGTTCAAGACGCTGGATTGGAACGGACTGGGCATCAATGTAAATGGCGAATATCTTACGCACCTTCGCTTTGCCGATGACATAGTTATTATGACAGAATCGCTGCAGGATCTGCAAAAAATGCTGCACAGTCTTAACGCTGCTTCGAGACGTGTGGGGCTTGGGATGAATTTGGACAAGACAAAGATAATGTTCAACAGACATGTCATCCCGGAACCAATTAGCGTCGAGGGCACTACGCTTGAGGTTGTCCAAGAGTACGTCTACCTTGGGCAAGTACTACAACTCGGTAGAGACAACTTCGAGCGGGAAATCGCCAGAAGAGTGCAGCTTGGCTGGGCAGCATTTGGGAAATTGCGTCATATCTTCACGTCGACACTGCCGCAGTGCCTGAAAACCCGGGTGTTTAACCAATGCGTCCTACCAGTTTTAACCTACGGAGCCGAAACGTGGAACATGACAGTCAAGTTGGCCCACCGACTGCACGTCACTCAGCGTGCTATGGAAAGGTCTATGTTGGGGATCTCATTAAGGGATAAGATCCGGAACGAGATCATACGACATAAGACCAAGGTGACTGATATTGTCCAAAAATGTAGCAAGCTGAAGTGGCAGTGGGCTGGCCATGTCTGTCGCAGAACCGACGAGAGGTGGAGCAGGAAGGTTCTCGAATGGAGACCACGCTTAGGCAAACGTAGTGTAGGACGCCCCCCGGCTAGATGGACCGATGACCTGAAAAAGGCAGCTGGCAGTGACTGGATGCAAAGGGCGGGAGATCGTGAGCTGTGGCGTTCCTTGGGGGAGGCCTATGTCCAGTAGTGGACTGCAACAGGCTGATATGATGATGATGATGATTACTGCATAAGGTTTATTTTGACTAAGCGTCCTATTATTTTTTTGTAAATTGGAAGAAAATAAGATTTTTATTAGAAAACAATAAAAATCGTACTTACCGATGATACGAAATACCTCCATTTGTAAGATTTCTTCTCCTACTATCATTTTTGCACGCTAAAACGGAACAATACGGCATAGCTAGGTAAATAATAGTTTGTCACGAGACGAGCAACTCGACGCGATGACAGACGCAACTGGGATCGGTAAAGCGCAAGTTAAGCGTAACAACGCTTAATTGTGACACGCGTGCCACGCCTACTTAGCACTTCCACCTGTTTTTTCTGTTCCGTGGTTTAAGTTGACTTTACCCACCTGACCTTTTGAACCGTAAAGTATATATTAAATAACTTTTAAACTATCGCGCTGCATGTTTATATTAATATTATAGAACGGGGATAAGCGTGAACATGCATAAATACCTTTAGGGCTTGATGTTTCGACCAGGATACACCGGCCGTGGTCGCAAGCAGACTGGAGATGCGGTGTCATTGCTCCGTGCACGAAGTAGATGATTTTACATCTACCCCCTGTTCTTCAAGTACCCTACACACTACACTGACCGTGTCCGTACTTTGTTCACTAACCACCGCACAGACACCGCATCTCCAGTCTGCTTGCGACCACGGCCGGTGTAACCCGGTCGAAACGTCAAGCCCTAAAGGTATTTATAATAATAATAATAATAAATCTTTATTTTCAGACCACAGATCCATAACTATAAATATACAACTTAGAAACTAAAACTAAAACACGTTGCACAAAACAAACTATAAAATATATCTGAAAGATGGCCTGTGTGCCGCCATCCAGTGACACATTATTGGGCCATCAACCCTGCCGGCTACAGTAGCCACGAGGCTGTTGGGGCCATCACGCACCCGGCGCATCAGTGATGCAATTCGCAGACGCAGCAGCGAGCCGAAGTCAGGAACGCGTGCGTCCGCGAACATTCCCGAAGCGCTCCAGAAGCGCGGCAACCCCAACAAGACCCGGCACGCGTTTTTATATTGGACTCGTAGAGCACCGTACGAGCCTTGCGTATAACTGACCCACAGGGCGGACGTGTACAGCGACTGGCAGTAAGCCCTGAAAAGCGTTATTTTAACCTCTGGCGTACACCGCGCAAACCTGCGGGCCAGCATGTTACACCTGACAACCAGTGCCCTACGTTCCCTTTCTAAATCGGCGTCATCCGACAGACTATCGGTGACCCAGTGCCCCAGGTATTTAAAACGACTGACTCTTTTCAGCGGAACTCCATCCAAGGTAACCGATGGAACAGTATGACACACTTTATTTTGAGACCTAAATACTAAGAGCTCGCTTTTAGTTGAGTTGTACCTGAGACCATGAGTCACCGCATAGTCTTCACAGATTCGGAGGAGCCTTCTTAACGCACTGATTGATGGGCTTAACAGCACCATATCGTCTGCGTAACTAATATTATTCAGACACTGTCCGTCAATGGAGCAACCGATTTGGGTGTTGCTGAGCTCACATATCAGCCGATTGACATACAGGTTGAAGAGCCTGGGTGAGCTAAGCCCCCCCTGCCTCACGCCGCACTCCAACCTGTATGCATCAGACATGGCACCTGCCCATTTAACAAAGTTAGACTGATTACTGTACCAGTACTTCAGTACAGCAATCAGTCCCCCAGGAAGGTCAGTGTCACTGGAGAGTTTCCTCCAGAGGCAGTCATAAGACACTAGGTCGAACGCCTTAGAGAGGTCCAAGAAACACGCATAAACAGGAGTTTTCCTTGCTGTATAGTAATGGACGGTATGCTTGAGACAGAGGATCGCTGTTTCAGTCGACAAATGTGGCCTAAACCCAAATTGGGCGTCATGTAGGTTGATATATTTATCCAACTGCCTGTCAATCAAACCGTCCAATACCTTTGCAACAATAGTAGCCAAAGAGATAGGCCTGTAGTTGTTCTTGTCACTCGCATCTCCAGTCTTGTTTTTTATTATAGGAACGACAATTGTTTTCATAAGGTTCTCTGGAAGATACGAGTGACTCATACATAAATTGAACAAGAGAGTTAAGACACGTGGCAAGTGCTTACCTGCATATCGTAAGTGCTCAACACTCAAGTTGTCATGTCCAGGGGACTTACCACGCTTCAGGTTCTTTAAAACAGACCTAACCTCTGCAGCGGTAAATATGACGGAGCCACCCCCGGACCCCTCCCTAACATCCGACCCACTCGTCGACGGACCTAGTGGTGACTCCGTCCTAAATGTAGTCATAAATAAATTGGCAATAGCCTTAGGCTCGTTTTCACCACCGACGCACACTGGCAGGCCCGACTTGGGAGTTAAGCTGTTTGTGGCTTTCCAGAAACTACTAAAATTTTTAACTTCGTGATGACTCGCAACTTCATTCATCTTTAATTGATCTACGTTAATTTGGCACCACTTTAGCTTACTTTTAAATTGTTTTCTACTTGCCACCATATTTTCATATAGCGGCCCCGTTCTAGGCTTACCAGCTGCCGCCCAGCTCAAAAAAAGAAGCCGAGCCGTGCGCATCTTTAACGTGTTTATTCCAACCCGTTTTATAATACTTTCTGCGCTGAACATGGTAATTATGACTAGATGTTGCAGCCTCACAAAGAATATCTATAATATTTTTATATAATTTGTCGAGTAAGATAAAATGATCCTCGTTATTACAAATATTCTCACTACAACTACAGTTAATAAATTATTTTGGGAATTCAATTTCTCTTAACTTTTCATCACAAAATTCGGTGTACATAACCGTTTGAGTAGGGTCCCTATACCACCACCTTACTGTATTACACTGAGATTGGACAGAGGCACATTTAGGTTTTAGCATGTCAAGTTCACAAATTATTTTTAAGGGAAAATGATCTGACCACGACACATCAAAAACCACACTAATGTCCTTAATAGTGTCCCAAGCTGCTTTAGTTACTACGCAGTGGTCTAACCAGCTAGTCGTACCATGAGCATCACTTACATACGTGTATGTGTCCGAACCACTGCCCAGTAGTGTAACGTCAGCACACTGCCACTGCACTTCAGAGGAAAAGTTAATAAGTTCTCTACCGAACAGGCCACTTAGTTGTGCATTATAATCCCCGAGAATAAACACTGCGTCCACCCCAGTACTCTCAATTATCGCATTTATTTCACTTAGGCAGTCTACGAATTCACTAAAATTGTCATTCGATTCGGTTGGCATGTAAACCGAAAACACTACAAACGACCTCGCGCCTGTACAGATTTTAATAGCATTAAGATGCACATTCTCGCAACTTAATACCGATACGGACTGATAAGCATTCTTACGCCACAGTATCGCAACTCCACCATACGGACGCCCTCGCAGAATGCCCGCTGTGGCGTCCACAGCTGATTTTCCGACGAAGTCGAAGTTGGGATCAATGCTTCCCACCACAGAAATGTCGTGGGGCATCAACCAAGTCTCCTGCAGCGCAATGATGTCCGATGTTTTACAAAGATGTCTCTCGTAGTCTATTGATCTTGTCAATGATCTACAGTTATAGCTTACAAATGTGTTTATCTTTGACTTCGACATGAAATCCATGATACCTAGTAGCTTAACTACCGATTATTTCGGTTGCATGTTCGCGCTAATCCCCGTTCTATAATATTAATATAAGTATATATTTAGTCTTAGCTGGGTTAAGGAAAAGAAAGTCTGGTTCTGACCAATCTACTATTCTTGCTAAGTCATCATTGATCAATTTTAGTTCATTTATATGTTCGTGTGGTTTGAAAGAGATATATAATTGTAAGTCATCTGCATACATATGGTACTTGCAACCTTCTATGGCTTTAACTATGTCGGCGCAGTATAAATTGAATAACGTAGGGCCTAATATAGACCCTTGTGGCACGCCCCTCTCCACTGCAGATATATCCGAAAAGATACTAGATCCATGCGCTCCGCGAGTTTTAACCAGTTGGTAGCGATTTCGGAGATAGCTGTCAAACCATTTAATTGTGCGCGCATCAAACCCATAGTGCGACATCTTTGAGAGAAGGAGAGTTAAATTTATACTGTCAAATGCCCTAGAATAGTCCAGCAAGACCATGAGCGTACAACAACCCTCATCCTGAGCTGACAATATGTTATCCGTTACATCTAAAAGCGCAGTTGTAGTACTGTGACCTCTTCTAAAACTTGATTGCTTCTCAGGGAGTATGTTATTTTTCTCAAGGTAAGTTGTGCGTTTATTATTTTTTCAACTATTTTGAAAAGAAAAGGCAATATGCTTATAGGTCTTAGATCTTTTATATCAGTGTAACATAGTGTACATACCTTACGAAAAAAAAATAACTTTAAAATAAACAATAAAAAAAAAAAACTATTTAATCTAAACTAAGTATTTACAAGATAAGGAGAATAATAATTTAAACTATTTACATATAGCAAAAAATAAAAAATAATAATAAACAAATACAAGCAATGCGGACAACCACATTATTTTATGTATACGGAAGTAACCGGTCCCTCGTCGCCGCCGCCAGCGGCCGCGCGCGCACTCCTAGCTATCACAGGTAGTCCGTAGCTGAACCTCTCGAGGCACGGACGCTGTCGCCTTGACTAATTTTCTCACTGCTTTACCGTCATTGCGAAATATTAATTTTAACCGTAACGTTTTCTTTTCTGCGTTGGCAACACTGCCAACTAGTCGTCAAAAATCGACCTCTTGTAATTAAAACTTAGAAAAATAGTTTTTAATAGTTTTTTACTGATATTATTGTGTTAATTGTTGTCAGTTATCTATATTATAGTCAATAAGTTATGTATCTAATAAAGTGCAGTGTTTGGTAAAAGTCTATCGCAAAAAGTTTGTCGAAGAAATCAGCTGTCAACGGTCACTGGAGAAATTTGAATCTTATAAGTCAAGGAAAGTACCCAATCTTAAGTACTAGTGGTTAATTACAGACATTATACACCATAACACACCATCTAATCACACAGCTCATCATCGATGAGCAACGTCCATTACTCACTGGCTTATATTGTGTCTCCTTTTGTTTGACAAACTGTGGAAGCAAAATCGACGACATAATCAATCGCCCCAGACATCACCCACTGCATTTATTACTTGACAAGGACCTTGTATACAAGGTTACAACACATATAGTTAATAAGTTATAGTAATTGTTAAACTAAGCAAATTCTTTTCTTCCTTAACCTACCTACTTACCTTCTTATTATAATAGTTAACTTCTAAAACTTTAAATTTTTAGAATCCTTTTCTATTAATTAAATAACCATCTTGTATCCCTTTTAATTTTAATTTAAAATAAATTAATAATTTATTTACTAACTAACTATCCCTAAATCTATATTTCAATATTTATGTTTGTTTAATTTTAAATTACTATATTGCTTTAGTTTCCCTGCCATCAGATTTGTAGTGTCTAGATATTTAGCTTTACTTTTTCTAGTTTCAGATAACTGATAACATAGGAGAAGCAGTATGATGACCCGCAGAGCAACTGCAAGGGACTTGGAGGACAAACTTCGGGCAACCTTAAAGGAACTGGAGTCTTCAAAAACCCTCTGCAGGCAGCTGCTACAGGAAAGAGATGACAGCGAGGTTGAAGTTAAGAACATAGTCGACAAGAACACCACTCTCAAGAACGAACTGGCTGAACTACATATTGAACATGTGGACTTACTAGACCGGCACCAGCACCTGCAAGAAGTACTTTCTTCTTTTCAACAATGCAGTGATACACATGAAAGCGCTCTGAGTCGCATATCTGAACTCGAGCATGAACTTTGTAAAGCCCATAATTCAATATTGTTATTAGAGTCAGTGAAAACTAATGAACAGGTCTCGAACACCCAGAGCCTATAATAATATGATGAGTTGGTAGGTTGCTCGACCTCAGCTGTTAGTCAGCCTGTAGTTATAGACCTTACCGGTGATGATGTCATTGCACAATGTCCTTTAATTAGTCACAACAAGTTAAAAAAATACATTAAATGTAGAAAATTAATTAGGAAGGCCCATATTGCATTAAGAAAAATGAAACACTTAAAATTAAATAATATTAATATACACAAAAGACATATTCACTTGGTAACGCAATTAAAATTATACACTAGTGAATTGGATCAATGTAGGTCAAAATATGACACAGACACCCAATTGTTATATAATGATTTAATGTACAAAGAGAATATGCTAAAAGACATATTTCATAAATATGTTTCGAATGAAGAACAACTCAGTCAGCGTATGGTAGAGGCTAGTGAACTTTTAGACCTAGTAAAATGCAATGCAGAGAAATATGAGTCACTAACAAACAATCTCTCTTGCGATAGTACTAACTCTGTTAAACCATCTGAGCCCATACAGGTCCCTTCTTTACCTACAGTTTCGCAGCCATCAGCTGACAGTGACTATCATTGTAACAACTGGATTGTAGTTTCAGACACATTAGGAGCAGAATTTGGGTCATTGTTACATAACAACAACACTCACAATGTAACAAATTACTGCTACCATAAGGCTAATTTCAATAATCTTATTCTTAAAATTAAACACATGAAATTACATAAAAACACTAACATTGTTTTATTAATTGGTAACAGTTTGGGCATAGAGAGGAAGGACATTGTTCATGGCATTGACACCTTGCTAGGTTTAGATATAGGTAAAATCATGTTGTGTGCTTTGCCTTATGCAAACACATTAAGTGACGATCACAATAAGTATGTACAATCGGGGACAACGAAGCCTTATCACTTTTTAGAAGATTTCGTTTGACGTTCGACGCAGGCGACTGGCACGGAAGCTCCGCCCTCCTGGGACGTTGACCAATTAGGACATTGCAGTAACGAGATGGAAATATATGCTTTGACTATTTTTGTGGACGTCAGTCGCATCTCACTGTTTGTTCATTGTTGACGTTCGCTGTTTTCTCCGTGACTTTGACTACTGTTTACGAATACTCGCGCGTGTATACCGGACTTTTATTTTGTTTGTGTGATATCTAAAATTGACGATCGAAGAGCGAACAAATTTATTAGTCAAATTGCGGATGACCTGAGAATATTTGTAAGTATTAACATTTTAATTATATTTTAAGCATTATGTGTTTATAAGTCAGCCTAAAACCAGATAGATAAAGAGTCTGCAAAGTTGTGGGATAGAAAGAAAAAAGATTAACGTGAACTACATAACACTTAATTAGAATTAAGTGTTATGTAGTTCACGTTAATCTTTTCGGTCGGTCGGTCAAAATTGTTTTAGATACTAATTATTATTGCACTAAACATGAAAACAGATTTATTCAGTGTTGTTCACGGTGACATTTTAATAATGTGTTTAACACAAATGTTAAAAAATGCCTGTTGTGCTGCTAAGTAGGGATGTTTTTAGAATTGATAATTATAATTGATTGCGTGAGTCATCTGACACTAGTCTCATGTTTTAACATCTTAACTATTAAGCGTGTATTATTTTAAAGTGGTCTTTGTGGCCAATTCTAGTTTTATTTTATTCAAACTTCCTTATATTACATGTCACACATACTTTTAAAAGGAACTACAGCTTCATTTACCCTCTGTATGAAGTAAATCAGTGCATTTTCATTCATACTTTTGTTGGGATTTATGTAACCATACCAAACGAGTGATATGTTAAATAGAAAAAGTTATAGTTAAATAGATAGTTCGGCTATATTCTTGTTTAGGGTACACACATTATTTTAAATAATAATCTTTTTATAATAGTGTTTTGTTAGGTGTTTTTTTTTTCAATAACATTTCATTTTTACGGTTATTATAATAACAGATCTACCTTTAAAAGAGTAATTAAATAAACGTGTTAATTTTAATTTAAAAAATGAAGCAATAAGTAGCAAAGTCGGCCGGTTTGGCCGGAGCTATAACAATAGAATTCCACTGCTATAGATAAAAAACTAGTCGGCTCACTTTTAACAAAAGAGTCATAAACCAGAGCTTGCGGGTACTTGTTTTCGCAAAGCGCATGTTAGTTATTATGACCAAATGATTTCAAATAAAATCATAAATACTGGATTGAAAAAAAATATTTTGTTTGTTTTTGGTTAGGTCAAGTATTTTCATCAAAGTTAGCCACTGGTAGCCACCGCAAAATGTATTAATAAACAAGCTCGCGCTAATAAACATTTTTTTATTTTAGCAGATTAAAAAAATAATCGTTTTAATTTTTGAGAGAGAATTTTTTATAATCGTGTAGGTGATTTAGAACACGGAAGAGCAATGTAGGTAATACATAGATGACCAAATTAGCAGAGAGTAGTGATAGTCTAGTAGGTTGGTATTACCCGTTATAACTTCAGTCTCGAGTTCGAACCCAACTTGTCTGATTCTTCGAAATCTATTTGTGATTACAGTCTTCGGTTGTTTTTGTAAACTTACTAGAATTTTATTACATATGGATTAATTGTTTAAACATTTTGTTTGCAGCGCCAGTAAGGCTGTGGATAAGACCATAGTAAGAGGATGGAAGACTAAATAACTGCCCGCGGGAAGCGACGACATGGTTACTTTGTCATCAACGAAGAAGACTGACAGCGGAGGCTGAGAACCTAAGAAGGCGACCCTTTTACTCCGCCCTCCCTCGACTCCGACCCTTTTACTTGTTTGCTAGATGTTTTTAAACTTTCTTGTAACAATTATTTTAACTTTCTATCATTAAATTGGGACGTTGATTCTGATGAGGATATTTAATATAATAGTAGCATAATTCTTAGCAGTTTTATTATGTTTAAAAAAGTCATTCGTGGTATATTTTCAGCCCCCGGACGGTTTAAAGTAGTGTTATAAGTTCCACCGATAATCTTCTTATTAACCTCTAAAGATATAAATATGAGTATAATGCGAGCCATTGGAAAATTGGTTGGCATTGTTAATATAATATATACTATTACTATACATATACCTACTATAGTATTTTAACATTAACACACTAAACGGACGCCGGGTGTAGAATAAAAGCTACAAAAACTCTATGAGAAACAATAAAAAAACAGTAACATCTTATTATGAACCTTAAACTCATTGTCAAACAGTTCAGTTTTGCTCGCGACAGCTTATTGTTATCGTTAAAGTGTACTCAAGAACTGTAATGTAATGCACAAAATGCAACTCTCTCTATCCTGCGCGCAAGCCATGCGTTAGAAAAGAATAGAAATATACCTTTTGTTTGTCTTTTTCGGATTGTTAGACCGACACTAAAATCATAAGTATTATTTTGGTTGTCAAACCATTGAAGTAGAATATCTAGTTGATACAAGGTATGTTTTTTTATTCGATTATAACCGTCTTTTGGCCCGGCAGTTAGAAGTGCATGCCCGACTTCCCTTTAGTTTTTTGTAAAACTCTGTTAAACATGAATAAAAAATAATTTAAATAAATATTATGGATTCAGTAAAATAGCTACCTACTATTACTAATACGAAGTGTAATGTTTTTATTGTTATAAGAATTTGTTTATTTGACGTAAGCCTAATAAATAATATTTATTGACTGGATAAAGGACCGTCATTAATTATGTAATTGTATTTTTCTTGAAACCTGTGATTTACGAACAAGCTATACCGCGGTTTGGCATTTGGCGCGACACGGCGCGTTGTCAAAAACTATGCGTCGATCACCTAGGGGCGAAAGGAGCCGCCAGATAACGGCGTTTTTTTTTGTGTATGTGTTATAATTACAAGCAATACGTTAAACACGAGTACGTTTTTTCAGTCATTCTTATAATTATAATCTTTATAGTTCTAGACAGCTTTTTTTTCGTTTCTTAGTAGATTATTTTTTTCTAAGTATAATCATGGCTATTAATAAATAATATTATATCACTTAATGTAGCTTCCGTTTTTAGGCACTTCAGTTTTAGTGCAAATGTTTTTTTTTTTTGGTAGAGATCTTTGTAGTTAGCCTGAGCGCAGTCTTTGACTGCTTCATCGGACTTTTAGTACTAAATGTGTTACTATAGCAATACACCGAGAAATAACAGTTTTGTCTCGCCTCGCATTATAATCTGGTATGACAAGCACCGAAAAAACCACCGTAGTCTTTACAACGAGCTCGTGGCTCGCTTGTCGATCACAACCAACGGTGTTATATATATTATATATATATGTGATATATATATTTTTTTATTAATTAAATTTAATTAATTATATAATTATTCATCGAATTAAATTAATTATAATTAAATTTAATTAATAATTTTAAATAAAAAAATACATAAAAAATACCCTAATAAAATTATTAATATCAATTTAATTAAATTTATTATTTACTAAATAAAATTTATTATTAATTAAATCCAGCAGAATCAACAACAAAATATAATACTACCATTGATCCAGATTTTTCAAGACATTTAAATAAAATAGAATCCCAAACATTATGTTTCCTACTTCAGTTATAATACCATTACTAAAATTGAGCCTACTGATTAAGTTTATATTACATTATATTTGTTAATTTTTTGTTTTATTTATTATAACTTAAAAAAATATATATATATTATAATTACTTCACTAATTAATCGAAAGGAACTTCGTTCCATCCGGGTGTCCCTTGACACCTCGCAAGTTTTTTATTATTCTTATAAACTTAATTTTAATAAGATAGATATAATATCCCTACTTGTAATTGACTGTAAGCTTCATTAGATGCTAAGTGGTTGCTAATTGCACCGCCAAGATCGATGGTCGATTTGGGTCATAATTTTGATGGCAAGTGGTAACAAGAGTGAACCATTGTATTGTTAGAACTACTCATTCAAGGTTTTTTATGAAAGATGAAAGATCGAGATTTACCAATTAATTAAATACCGGTTATTATTCAGTTTTACTTTAATCAAAATGAGTTATCTACCAAATAATTATTAAATTATTTCTTTAAATATTATTTCCACAATATATCCTACATCTTACTAACATAACATCATAGTAAATACAACTTATCAGTTAAACCGAGTTATTTGTCTAGTACGAGAACTTCGAAACTCAGAACCGACTGTAAAAAACAACACAACGCGACAAGCGCGGTGAATCTTTAATTATAAGTTATTTTTGTCATTTTCTGAACTATGCTAGAGGCATCAACACGTGAGCGTAATAACGGTAGCTCTCATTATGTTTATATTTTTAATAATCTTATAAATAAAAATATATTTTGAAGTATCTAATTTGTTTTATTTTGTTTATTCCTTACTTCTAAAAAAACATGCTGAAGTTCATGGAGCCAGTCGTTGACCGACCAGCATCGTCTCCTTGTTGCGCGTTTACTCCTTGTTACAAGTGTCCTAGGTGTAGACGCATACTTATAAAATATTGCTATCACAATTAAAGGCACAACTAAATTTACACTCCAGATTCCATTGAAAAGAATTCCTGCTACACACAGGGAAAGGTGGTAAGGTTCAGATACTGGGTTTAATGAGCTTAAAAACTCTAAACTGGAGTATAAACGGTGATTTTAGTAAGTAAATAGTATTAAAATACTATTTAGACATTTTAAGTTTACATCTAATTAGTATTTTATTAGTAGTAAAATGCATTATGCATCCTACATAAATTAACTTAAACAAAGCAACTATACCTTGTGCGCTGTAGCATGGTGCGGGTGACATTTGTCATTATGACGTTGAAATCTATCAATATCACATGGCTAAGGATGTAATGTCATGCAAGTCATTTTTATCGATTACGTTTGTCACAGCAAAAATCACATTCCCTTTTTAATTGTTATAAAAATTATTGTAATATTAAATTCTTCTTAGCGTGTCGATGACAATCTGTTTATATAGTGTCAGCCCAAAATTCTGCTACGAGAACTGCATTGTCAGTAGCTTGCATTAATTTAAATTAAATTGAAATATTCATTTTAGTATTAGTTAAAAAAATATATTTTTGAATATAAAATAAATAAAAACGCATTCAAAGCACTGTAACACGGTATTATATTTTTTTTTTCATGATAGATTTTTTATGGCGAATAAGATGCTGACACTACTGCAACAGGCCATCAACAATGTTCAGCCTGAAGACTGGTCGAAGGTCGTAATTAAAACAAAAAGGGACATTATGTCTGATTGGATTCGTGATATCCATATTGATAATTTAATGGAGTCATCGTTAAAATATCAGTCACAGATTCAGATGATGAATTGAGTGACCATTCAGATGTTTCTGACTCTGATATGAGTTTAGACAAATAAAATGTACGTTTTTATAAGTTATAAAAATATCGACTATCCATCGTAGCAGTACATCCCATCACTAAAGACGTATTTGGCGTTACGTTTTACGCATAACACTTTGCGTATTTTGTCTTCTAATATAATTGTATTTGTAAACTAGAACATTCTGGTTGGTTTAATTTAATAAATAACCATGATTTATGATTTAATATTTTAAAAATATGGTGCACCAGAAATACTAAAGTCATAATTGTAAATCGCGGCAACTTTCAAGAGTGAAACGAAACATGACTGACAACTGTCACCCGCACCATGC
Organism: Autographa gamma; assembly: GCA_905146925.1. NCBI lineage: Eukaryota > Metazoa > Arthropoda > Insecta > Lepidoptera > Noctuidae > Autographa > Autographa gamma. The sequence continues at coordinate 84,207 of CAJHUD010000013.1, forward strand.
TACAGCGCACCAACTGTAATAATAACATTTAAAGGTAGGTATTGATGCAATTTTACTATAAAGTAAACAAAATATAAAAAACATAAAAATCCCGACTAGCTTTTAATAATAATTCATATTTTCTCAACCCAAATTACATTTAAACATAACATTATGCAACAAATTACATAAATAAAAAAAAAAGACATAGTATCTATAATAATACTATAACATAATGATAATATCCTGTGACAACTTACACACAGCAATCTAATACCAAAGTAAGCAGAGCTTGTTTTATGGTTACCAGAAAACTGATAAATACCCTCATATTATTATATTTCTAATACATTTTACTGATAAAATACACCCAGGCACAGAACAAATGATTGTGCTCATCAAAAAAAGAATTGTCCTAGGTGGGAATCAAACCCACAACCTACGGTCGCAGATCAGCCATTTATAAAAACAGATTTAGAAAACACACTCAACAGATGAAGTAAAAAATCGTCAATTTCGTTTTAATCACCCAACGAAATAATAGAAAAATGACGAAATCTGTCAAGACGTTTAAAAAAATAAATCTAGAAACTTATTATGAGACATGAGCAATAAACCTAACAGTTCCTTGATTTCCGAGTAAGAATAATGATAAATTACATACTTATGTGTAAACACATAACTGTCGGTAAAGCTAGCTTTTTTCGTTACTCTATTATTATTATTTTTGCAAATATACTGAAAATTTAATAAAAAAATCATCTTAATATTCTAGCATTTATAGTTTACATAATCGACACCACATTTTTATGAAAATATGTGCATAAGAGAAACATAATGCGTAAGTCGTCAAAACATTCGTAGTATTTAGTGACGACAACAACGAACATTACATACGATATATTGTTTTACTCGTGCACAGTGTCAACTTTTACAATGACACTGGCAATTATAGGTACTATATTAAAACACAAATCAGAAATAAGGGGGCGTCGCCGCGTGTCGCTAGCGTTAGAAAGAGCGCAAGCGACGAAAACCGTTTCTCGACGGTAAGGTGATAAGGCGAAGATGTCCCCGATTGTACATTACTTAAATAACACTTTGTATATGTATACTTGTTGTCATAGTGACAAATTAGTGTTTTTTGACACTAACCAATTTATTACTGGGTTTCAACTAACCCATGAAACTATGTATCTTCCTAGAAGATATAAATTTTTAGTTGCTAGTTTAATAGCTTTTAATATTAACTCAGTTATAGGAGATATAACACAGAGTAGGTTAAGTGTAGATTTAAGTAACAATGTAGATTATTTAAACTTTCACTGCCGACAATAGAGAAGCATTCAGATAGCATTCTGCTTTACCATCAGAATATAAATCGCTTTTCTGGCAAAATTCTAGATGCTGAACTGTTAGTAGATAAATATTCAATTGATATTCTTTGTTTTTGTGAAACTTGGTTAAAACCAGATAAGATGAATTTTCATGTTAATAATTTTGCAGTAGCCAGTGTGTTCAACAGATTATCAGCCGAGGGGGGTGGGTCTATGATTTTATGTAAAAACTATCTTAAATTTAAGGAACGTCAAGACATAACCTCTTTCTCTCTTGACCGCATATGTGAGGTAGCATGTGCAGAGGTAGAAAGTCTTATTATTCTTTGTGTATACAGACCTCCCGCGTCTCACTTATTCACTTTTTTAAATGTTATGGAAGAAATACTTAGTAAATTATGTAGTAATAACAAATCAATATATATTTGTGGTGACTTTAATATTAATATTTTGGTTGATTCTATTGATAAAACTAAACTGTTGTCTTTATTTAGGTCATTTAATTTGAATTATATTTTTAATGAGCCAACTAGAATAACTTCAACCTCTCTTACTTGCATAGACAATATTTTTACAAATGGTGGGGTTCTTAACTTTAATGTGATTCCTGGTGTAAGATCTGACCATATGGGTCAATTAGTATCAATCAAAGCTAAAAGTAAATTGCCTTTAACTAAAATTATTACAATCAGGCCCTTAACTAACCATGTATTAAATTCATTTAAAAATAATGCTACTTTAAATCTTTGCAATAAATACTCATTTTCTGGAGCCCCAAATAAGGATTTTAATCAATTGTTTTTAATTATACATAATTCATTTCAGAAAATGTGTCCTTTAAAGGACATTAAAATAAATTTTAAATTACAATTTAATGAGTGGGCTACTAAAGGCATTAGAATAAGTAGAGACACACTTTATAGTCTTTATGATAAAAAATCTTTTAACATTAATCCTGATTTTCATAACTATGTTAGAAACTATTCAAAAATATTCAAAAAAGTTTGTTTAGCAGCCAAGTCTAAACTTATTAGTAGGCGTATAGATAAATCAGATAATAAAATAAAAACAGTATGGAAGATCATCAATTCTGAAACTGGGAATAGTAAACAGAGAGATACTGACCTGTCTTTGAAAATAAATAATAAAATCATTTCAAATAAGACAGAAGTTGCTAAAGCGTTTGAAGATTTCTTTTCGAATATACCTGTGGAAGTAACGAAATCTCTTCCTTCTTCTTCCATTAAAGCAGAATCTTTACTTAAGAAATTCGTTGATAGGAGTATTCCAAATTTTAATTTTAATCATGTATCTCCTACCATTGTTAAGAAATCATTTAATTGTATTAAAGTAAAGACCACAGAAGATTTATGGGGCATATCTGTCAAAGTAATTGAATCCATAATTGACACTATTGCCCCGATTCTTGCAAAGATATTTAATGACTGTGTTGACTGTGGCACCTTTCCGGATTTAATGAAACACAGTAAAATTATTCCTCTTTTTAAATCTGGTTGCAAGAATGATCCATCTAATTACAGACCAGTTTCAGTACTTCCTGCTTTAAGTAAAATATTTGAAAGAATGGTACTAGACCAGATGATGTCACATTTCAGTAAACATAAGATTTTCCACCATCGTCAATTTGGTTTCACTAGGGGAAGGTCCACCACCGACGCCGGGGCCAAGTTAGTGTCTCACATTTTAGAAGCTTGGGAGGGTTCACAGGACGCCATCGGCATTTTTTGTGATCTCTCCAAGGCTTTTGATTGCGTTGATCATGATACTCTAATTCGTAAACTAAAACATTATGGATTACGAGGACAATCATCAGAACTTGTATTGTCATATCTCTCAACTAGACAGCAAAAAGTAGGCATAAACGGAGTAACTTCGTCGGGTTCTTTAATAAGAATGGGCGTGCCTCAGGGTTCAATTCTAGGCCCCTTTCTATTTTTAGCATACATTAATGATCTTCCCTATATGATGGACGACTTAACTAACATTATTTTATTTGCTGATGATACCTCACTTATTTTCAAAATAGATAGGAAAACGAAGGATCTTAGTTATTTAAATGGTGGCCTTGATAAATTATCTGATTGGTTTTCAACGAATAACCTACTTTTAAACACGTCCAAAACAAAATGCCTTAAATTCTCACTTCCGAATGTGCGGTCTCAGTCAGATTTAAGTCTCATGCTTGACGGCGAAAAACTCGATTTTATTAACGATACTGTATTTCTGGGCATTACAATAGACTCGAAGTTACAGTGGGGTGCTCACATAACAACTTTATCTAAAAGGCTTAGTTCCGCTGCATTTGCAGTTCGGAAAATTAGGCAATTAACAGACGTTCCCACTGCTAAATTAGTTTATTACGCGTATTTTCACAGCATAATGTCATACGGCATTCTGCTGTGGGGCTCTGCAGCGGATGTGGAGTCTATATTTATTTTGCAAAAACGAGCAATTCGTGCAATCTACTGCATGAGCCCTCGCGAGTCGCTAAGGAATACATTTAAGGAAATCAATATTCTAACTTTGCCAGCTCTCTATATATTAGAAAATATAATGTACATTCGTAAAAATATACAGAGTTTTAGTGTTAATAGTGATCACCACAATTTAAATACTAGGAACAAAAATAAACTAGTAGTGCCAAGATTTAGACTAACTAAAACAAATACTAAATCTTTTCTAGGAAATTCAATTCGATTTTACAATAAATTACCGGAAGAAATAATGAGTTTGTCTAATAAAAAGTTTAAGACGTGCATTAAATCTAAACTAATAGAGAAGGCGTATTATACGGTCAAGGACTACGTAGAGGATAAGCGCGCGTGGAATTAGATCATCTGCATATGTGGCCTCCCTGGCGGTCTGCTAATAATATTGTTTTAGCTTATTTACTTCAGTTAGCTGCCCCATAGCCTCTATTCAAAGAAGGCTCTTGACATGCCTTGTCATTTCTGTTAGGGATTTTATTAGGACTACCTACATATGGATTGTATGTAAAGTATACTTTTATATTTTTTTCTTCTATATTTTTATATTTTTCTATATTTTTAATATGTTCATCCCTTGTTAATGTGACGGCAATGTAAATTTAGTTGAATGTTCGATTCTATTTTCTCCTCCATTTTGGATGTCTTAGTTTACATTAATCTAAACATTCTGCTGTTTACGTTGTTGTAGCATATTTTAAAGCAATGTAATCTTAACAACGATGTTAACCTTTTTTTTAAAAGAGTAACCTATGGAGTTTCTTGCCGGCTCTTCTCTATAGGAATGACACTTTGGAACCGAGCAACTAGAATCAGTAGTTTTAACGTAACGTTTCTTAAGCGCCTTTTTTTTTGGTTTACAAGAAATAAAAATATTTTGATTTTGATTTCGTTATTTACGAATATTTAACTTGTAATCTCAACTTACGAGTGGATTGCCTCTCCATTATACTCTTAAACAGTTTAACTATTAATTAAGTGATCGTGATTCCCAAACTTGGGTAAGTTGTGCACATTTATTTATAAAGATTTCTAACGGCCGTTACCTACCTGTTGTACTATATTCTTATGTTAATTTTAGAGGTACGAGTCCGACTAAATATGGTAGCTTTATTCTATCATGTGTGTAATGCTTATTGTTGTTGTCTTCCTACCACTATGTTCTATTTAAACTTTCAAAGCTTAACCTTGTAACCGTCTCTGCTTGCTTACTTTTTCTATTTATATTATACACTAGCTGTACCCGCGACTTCGTCCGCGTGGAATAGTTACTTTTTGGGCAGCATATTTAGAATTAGGTTTTTATACATATACTTTCGCTTGGGAAGCTATAAATTTACTTTACAGATGCTTCTCTGTATACGATTTTTCTATGTATTTCAATGGATTTATTTATGTACCGATTGACATGAAATAAACACTAAATGTTAAGTAAAGCTTACTACAATATATTCGTGAAAACCGCATCTTAATCGAGTAAGCCGTTTCTGAGATTAGCATGCACAAACACACAGACAAACAGACAAAAAAATAATTAATTATCATTTCAGGTTCGGCATCGATATTATAACAACCCTTGCTACTTTTTTTGTTTATATTTCCATTGTACAGACACCACTTTTCTACAATGGTATTATATGTATAGATAGATGATTTTTCAAATTGACATAACTTTTTTATTTATGTACCGATTGACATGAAATAAACACTAAATGTTAAGTGAAGCTTATTACAATATATTCGTGAAAACCGCATCTTAATCGAGTAAGCCGTTTCTGAGATAAGCGTGCACAAACACACAGACAAACAGACAAACAGACAAACCGACAAACAGACAAAAAAATAATAATTATAATTTCAGGTTCGGCATCGATATTATAACAACCCTTGCTACTTTTTTTGTTTATATTTCCATTGTACAGACACCACTTTTCTACAATTTTATTATATGTATAGATTATATTTCTCACACTTAGAACTCTTCCGCCGTTATAAGCCCTAAATTGCTAATCTAGTTCTTACCGTGCTTCCTAGCGTTTCCCGTGCGCCCCTTATACCTGCAGCTTAATGATTCGGCCTTTGTTCCTAGGAATTACGTCACGGTTCAACTGACGGAACCGAATACCCAGTCACCTTCATCGCCTGAGTGGATTGACCGAGCTGACCGGGACTACGCCTGGAGGACGGGACCTCGCCAGGGGAGTGTGGAAGGCTAGACAAGTGCGCAACGACCTAGGCCGAACCTAACTATTTTTTTTTTTAATATACCTTGTTTATTTTTATAATTTCAAAACTTAGTTTTATTTCTTATCTTTCTTGTTCACGTTCTATATACGTTCGTTGTATATAAGGGTTCGCTATTTTAGGTATAGGGCGCACAACTGCTGTTTTCCAAAGTTCTGGGAAGCTACATTGTGAGATAGAGGCAGTGATAATAGACGTGAGCGCAGATAAGGTTTGAGGCAGTGTCAGCAGAAACATGTTTAAACTAATGTGGTCAAAGCCTTCAGCATTTGATTTTATTTTAGATAAAGTCTTAGCGATATCGGTTTGTTCTACAGTTTTAATAGAAAAAACACAGTCACTACGTCTGTGATATTCGTAGTACGTCAAGTAAGATATTGGTACCATCGTATCTCCTGGAATATTTAAGAAGTGAGAATTTATTTTGTTGGGGTCATTGAAATGTTGGGGTAGTTCTTCTTTATTTTGAAAGGGCAATAAGGTTGACTTAAGATTTTTCCATAAAATAGCGGGATTTTTTATTTGGTTGTTGATATTTATTTTAAATAAGCAGACTTTTCATGAAATCGTCAAAGTGGCGGGCACCCGGTGGATGCAATTGGCGAGTTGTCGTTCATTGTGGCGTTCTAGGGGGGAGGCCTTTGTTCAGCAGTGGACGTCTTCCGGCTGATGATGATGATGATGATGATGATGATGATGAAGGAAATTTGGGATCTGAAATCGCCAATCCGCAGAGAGCAAGCGTGGTCATCAATGCTCATGTCTTCTCTATATGAGAAGAGGCCTCCGTCCAGCAGTGAGACGTTTATAGGCTGGATTATATCGAAGGATAACGTCTTTCCTTTAAAACCAAAGCTTTACTCGGTGCGTGCATGTCAAAAAGATATAATATATTACTACTGAATTGGACTACTGCATCATTGAAGTCGTGCATCATCGATGTCGTAAGCCAATCAATAGAGTTCAAATCCCCAATAAAAGCCTCAGTATTCATCTTGCCAAGATTTCTACGTATAACATACCTGGGAATTATTTTTTCTTTTTAAAGTTAAAAACGGTAGAAATAAACGCAGGTGCACCGAGTGCCTCAATCCAGTCTACCTCCTGACTAACCACAGTTGCTTCTGTGCATACCAAATCTATTAACGTCTCGCTTGTAGACGTGAAATTAGTGCATGAAGTTCTTCTAGCCTAGTTAGTGATATAGTCGTAGACTGGTGTTTGTATTTGCTGGCTTTGAGTGCAATATCTTCATTTGTTCGTAACATAATTTCGTCTAACATGGTTGGTGTACAAAACTTTTGAAAGCATTCCAAGGGCTTTATTACATCTCGTCCTTCTGGTTTCGGCCCTGGAGTAATATGGACTATATTTCTTGAGGCATTATTCTTACCTCTAACAGATGATGTAGTAGGCAAAACGATGAGAGATTCTGAAGTCGTATCTGTAACTGGAGAATTGGGTCGTGAAAGAGTTGGTGTTGTAGACTGATTACTGGTTGTTGGCTGTTGTAAAGTTGGGACTTCATCAAACTGTTCAGTGACGAGTGTAGTCATGGATTGGAATTCATTTCTTGCTGAGTCACTCACTCTCGGAGTCCGCATCCAACAAAATATTTTCAATATCCTTGTCGTCCATATTTATCTGCAAATAAAGTATTAATTAAAATCATTTTATTATATAAACATTTCGTAATAAAACACAACAACTAAAAAAGCAGTATACAAAAATAACTTACCTTTAATACTACCAATAAATCTAATTTAATAATTAATTAATTTAATAATACTAATGATCGCCCGCTCAGGCGATCTAGAGGTCAAAAACTCGCCAACGGTAAGATCCCTCAGAACGCGCGTCTGCTATCCAACGCAGCGCGGGGGGTACTGAGTTGGCACGAGCGCACACGCCGCTATCGCCGCGCCATTTTGATTTACAACGAAAAATGTTACGAGTGGCGGCCTCGCAGGCGATGGTTAGTATTCTAGGGTTAATCACGGGAACCGCGTGTACTACTGTTAAGACTGGAAAAATTACAATCAACCTCACTGATGACACAACTGTTGCGTATCGCCCCTACAAGTTCTCCCATCAGGAGGAGTTAAAGGTGCGCGAAATAATACGTGACCTAAAGGAGAAAAACATAATTAGCGAGTCCCAGTCTCAGTGTTCCAGCCCCATTATTCTTGTCAAAAAGAAGGACGGGTCCGATCCCATGTGCGTTGATTATCGCGCATTGAATCGCCTCACCGTTCGGGATCGGTACCCTATGCCACTCATAGACGATCATATTGATCGTCTTGGCAAGTTTAACTTCTTTTCTAGCCTGGACATGGCTACTGGGTTTTACCAGATACCGATCGATGAGAGCTCAATTCATAAAACGGGATTCGTCACTCCGGAGGGTCATTAGGAGTTCGTCAAGATGCCTGTTGGACTTACGAACTCGAGACTTTGCGCAATTTCATAGAAGAAGGCTCCGTTCTTGTTTATGTCGATGATGTGATCCTTATGAGTTCAACAGTTAGCGAAGGGATTGCTTTATTGGGACGGGTATTTAAAACGTTAACCGAAGTAGTGTTAAATTGGGCTTCCTGGAACTTCTCAAGTAGTGATTTTGAGTTTTTGAGAACTGATTGTCGTTCTTTCAATAACTTGATCTATTCAAACCGTTTTTCTTAGCAACATCTCCAGAAGTGATTTCGTTTTCTCTAGATTGAATGTATGATTCAGCATTCAAACATTTTTGTCTCGATCATTCAAATACTTACTACAAAAAAATCATCTGTTTCAGAACTGTGGAACGGACATGTTCATAAATCTTCCGTAATACCCAATGATAAATAATTTACCAAATTTTTATCTAGACACACGGTAGTGTGTCCGCCAAGTTCGAGCAAACAAAGCGACACACCACCGTGGGTTATATTACACGAACCATTTCGGGCCATTTTCGACCACCCTATAACTCAAAACATATTTTATCTACGCATATGAAATTTCGAGTGTCTGTAGACATCCCCTTAATTGTCTAGAATACAAAATTTCATTATTCTATCTATAGTAGTTCTTGAGATATTGACGTCAGAAAATCGCAATTTTTACTATACACTCACTGACTCTTCAAAAACCTAAACCACTTCCAATGGTCGTACTGACTTGAAATTTGGCATGGAGATAGGTCTTAAGGTCAAAGTAAAGAGAAAAATCTGAAAACGGCCAAGTGTGAGTTGGTTTTAAAAATAGCGAAGGTGTAACTTTGTTCTACTATGAAGTCATAATGAACTCAATGGGTCTATCTTCCAATGTTCGTATCGACCTGAAATTTGGCTCGAAGGTTTGTCTTTAGGTTGAAATAAAGTAAAGATCTGAACACGGCCAAATGTGAGTCAGTTTCGAAAACAACGAATGTGTTATTTGTTCCACTATTAGTAGGTATGGAGTGGAAATGAAATAAGACTTATTAAAAGGAGAATGACCAAGTGACTAGGCACTTAGTATAACTATCAAATATGTTGTGCCACAATGTTATATATCTTAACTAGCGGCCCGCCCCGGCTTTGCTCGGGTGCAACGCTGATAGCAAATATAACTACACAATTATAAAGTTCTGTAGGGCGAAGAAAAGCCTTGGACGCACTATTTGGTATAGGCACGACCCCCGGCCCCCGCGCGGCCCTCAAGCCAGTATCGCCGCAACCGCTATGTAAATTTGTAGCTAATATCTTCGAAAATATTCTTTTAAATTACATGCTGTAAAGGGCAATATTGATATATATTGCATGCACAATTTATTAAAGGTACTAATTGGATAAGGATTAATACTGTATTGCTTAAAATCGCTTTTTCGTAAATAAGTAATAAATAAACGATAAAAATGGTTATTGTGGGCTATCCTCAATAGATAGACACATGCCATCCCGGACTTTTTTGTAGATCTTTATAAGGTGCACAGTACTGTAGTACATTATTTTGATCTATCTCATAGGGTTCAGCCAGCGTTTGCAATGAAAGCTCAAAAAATGGGTTCATTTAAGACCTTACATTAGAAATCTCTAAGATTATCCATATTCCTCTACTATATTATGTATGTTTTATACATATAAACCTTCCTCTTGAATCACTCTATCTATTAAAAAAAAACGCATCAAAATCCGTTGCGTAGTTTTAAAGATTTTAGCATACATAGGGACAGACAGCGGGAAGCGACTTTGTTTTATACTATGTAGTGATAGTGATATAAAGTATGATTCATGTACTTTTAATTACAGTAATTATTTTTTAAATACTTTTCCGCATTTTGCCGTAGTTTTGAAGTGAAATAGTTGCAAAAAGCGATTTTTTTATGAAATTTATCCACAGATTTCATCTTGTTAAATGGAAAAATCAATCTGAAGATAATCTGTATGTTGTGCTAGCAGTAGGGGACGGTTCCACCTACTTTATGCTGCAGAACAGTGACTACTTTTTAGAACCTCGTCATCAACATGTTAGTAATTCCAATTGTATCCGAAATGTCGATAGACGACGGTGACCACTTAGGTACTTCTTTCTTTGCTAGATTATTCTGTTGGTCAGTCTAATGATATAAAAAAATATAACTAGAAATACGAATCACACAGGCATTTTAAAATGAATACTGCAAATACTCAAACATAAGTTTATTAAATAAAAGTGTAGAACTTGATGGGTACACCCATCAAGTTCTACATTTTCATATTATCCTATTCGTTAAAAATATCACCTAAAGATGCAGCTCGGACTTGAAATTCTATTATGCCGTATTATTATGAAAAACTGCTTGTAGGTACTACTACCGTTAATCTCGTTCGGTGGTACAAGCGTGCCCCAATCTTAATAACGTAATGATTGTTAACCCTTTATAAAGTACTCTGTGATGATTCTCTCTCGGTGACAAACGCATTACTCGTGGCCCATGATATGACATTATTTAATACAAATAATATAACTATTACTTCTTAAAAGTAATTCGTAATGAAATACACAAACACTCGCTTCGCGTGTCTAAATTTTGGTATCGTTTTGACTGAGTGTAGAGTGTAAGTAGTAATGTACGAAGTTGATAAGTACCCACATACAAAAAAAAAACAAACTCAGTGTTGTTTTGAAAGCAGTTTTTCAAAAACTGTTTACCTCATATACATAGCCATGTAACGAAACCATAGCGCCTTTTAATTTTACTTGTGGTGCCATCTCTTGTCAGATAGTATGTCATTGAATATATTTACGTTGTTAAACATTTATTTTTATCAGTTTTTATTCCGGGGAAGTTATGATTATCTACTACTATAAATAGGCTTTAAAAATAAAAAAAAGGAATTCTCGTTTTTACCAAATTATGGCAATATAGATTGAAGCGATACTGGAAATGGTCATTCTCCTTTAGATACATACCAATTTAAAACAATACATGTTTGTCTTAATGACAAAAACAATAAAATTGTTCACCACTCTGTGTGTGTCTGTTGCGGCAACTGAACCCGCGATTTACGAAGTGCAAAGCAGATCGCACACTAGGTTCGATAAATCAGTCAATCAAAAATGAAAAGACTATTTTTTTCTCGCACAGTCTAAATAATTTCTAATTTTACAACTAATAAAATCGCATATTCAAGAACATGGAAATCATATTATTATATACTCTGAGATGGAATTATATATACTACTGCGCATCTCTCCCTCTGATACGCCACGGGATGAGATAGGATGGCGCACTTCTAGGGCTACATAATACCTACTGGTAGGTAGGTATTACCAAGTTTTTAATTATCTATGTAGGTAGCGTACTTACAAACAGAATGAAGTACTGGTTTCTTAGGTTTACGCGAATATTAGATATTAAATAAAACTAGTTTTTACTTAAAAACTAGATCTACACAGATATAAAACTAGTCTTTAGCGAGGATCTGTCAAACCCAAGAGCAGCGCTGCAAGACATCAAGACATAGTGAGCTCATATTATATGAGAAAGAACGAGCAACATCTTCTGTCAAGACGAACGCCATCTCAGTCTGCCCGTGACCATGATACCTGCAAAGGTGTCGAAACGTCGGGACCTAAATCTAAAATTAAAACCACGAAAAAATCCGTAAAAAGTAGTTTTATTCAAGAATAAAGTACGTTATTGATGTATGTAATTATTTGTAAGTAGGTACATGAAGCAAAATTGATAAAAAAAAAATAAAGAACCTACACCTAACAAAAATAAATGAAATCCCATCAAAAACATAAATGTAAAAGGCTGCCAAGTTCGATACTATGGCAATGCTTCGCCTATAAAAGAAGTGAGATCTAAATAAGTACCAGGTTCCATAAAAATACCTCAAATCGTAAATAGTTAAAAGCATGCACACTTGATTTCCAGCAGTTTTTAAGGTACATTTTGAATAAGTATCATGTTACACCGGTTTTTTTAGCAGTTTCCTGATACAATTTATTATTTTCAGTACATTTTAATGATGTAACTTGGCAAGTTTTAATAGAAAATTATATACTTGACACGTTGCAGTCCAATGGTGTCGATTAATTGCATTGAAAAGGTGTGTAGTGTGTGAAAGCTTGCCAACATCATTGAAAAGTATTGAAAATAATGAATGTTATCAGGAAACTTCTAAAAAAACCGGTGTGCGTTTCTCTGACTATTATAATTTTAGGTATTTCTTTGTAACATGATACTTATTCAAAATGTACCTTAAAAACTGCTGGAAATCAAGTGTGCATGCTTTTAACTATTTATGATTTGAGGTATTTTTATGGAACTTGGTACTTATTTAGATCTCACTTCTTTTATAGGCGAAGCATTGCCATAGTATCGTACTTGGCAGCCTTTTTTTACATTTATGTTTTTGATGGGATAATATCTTAACAATACTAGAAAAAAGTTTACTTCTCGAAAACTGATGTCTGTTTCTGATTGATACTAATTTTAACATACTACCGTACTGAATAGTAATACTACTAATACTGAATCAGTTGCTCTCGCTCAGCTTGCACGCAGCAGCTCTATTAAATATGTATGATAAGAACTTATCATATCGAGAATTGAAATATATTTATTTATGGGTAAATATTAGTAGGTAGTAATTACATACATACATACATATAATCACGCCTCTTTCCCTTGTAGGGGTAGGCAGAGACCACTTCTTTCCACTTGCTACGATCCTTGCACACTTATTTCGTTTTGTCCATTTTCATTATTCCCTTCATACATGCTGTTCGGTTTATGGTACTCTTGACCTGGCCTTCTCTCAGTCACACTCGCCTTATACACTTTTTTTTTTCAATCGTCTTCATTCATTCTCTCAACATAGCCAAACCATCTCTCTCTTTATTTTATTTATTTCTCTATATCCGTCATCTGACACACTTCATCCACCTATCCATTCCTCCTCTTGCATTCAACGCAGCGAAACGGCTCTCCGTGGCCCACTTTTCGCCCCCGCGAGGGACGAGACGTGATGGGTGGCGAACCACATCGCCGCCATTTTGGATAATTATTGTTTTTATGATTATCCTTTGCGTTCCTGCGGGATAAGGATTGGAAAATTATGAGAAAGTAGGACGGGTTATAGGATGCTACCACCACGGAGGTACAATGAATGTGACAGTAACAGCTAGGGCAGTCCGGGGTTGCGTACCCGTGGTGGATCTAGCCAGCTGTCGGACAGATAACTGGTAGATCCATCCCCTGAACAACAGGTAGTAATTCTTATATAATAATAATACATTCTTATATATGTAGGATCAGGAGTGCCGAGAGGTATATCGTCAGGCTTTGGAGTACCCATTTTATTGGGATAAACAAGGCTATATAATCAATGAAAGTTTTATTACACAATAAAATAAACACACAATACAAAACAATATTGATAAAATTATAAATAATGCCTTTCGTATGTACGGGTTTGTGATGCGATCTACGACCGAATTTAAAAGCACGCGTACATATATTTATCTTTACAAGTCTTTAGTTAGATCTCAGTTAGAGTATTGTGCAATGATATGGAACCCCTATTATAAAAAATATGTTGATAGTCTGGAGAATGTACAAAGAAAATTTCTTAAAACCACACATTACCGTTGTCATCATAGAACTGACTCTTATGATAATTTATTAAAATGTTATGATCTTGTTACCCTAAAAGCTAGGCGCATATTTTTGGAAACTATGTTTCTTTTTGACTTGTGTAATAACAAATACGATTGCCCTGACTTAACTAACAAGATATGTTACATAGTACCCAGGACTGTTATAAGACGTGAGGTGCGCACCCGCCCACTGTTTGCCCTAACTTCATGCCGCACAAATGCAGGGTTGCGTGCACCCTTGTATCGCCTGGCGCATAATTATAATGTCTACTCCTCAGATTTAGATATATTTTCCTGGCCAGCCAATAAATTTCGTAATTCTCTCTTAGACATTATAATTTGATTTCAGCTGTTTTAAAGTTAAATTCTATTTTATTTTTTATTTTTTAGAAACTGTCTTATTTCTGACAATTTGAATTATTATTATTTTTAATTTTAAGCTTTCAGTTTTTTTTTTTTTAGCCGTTTGTGTATATCTTAGTAAATTTATATATAACCCGTGGATAACGTAGTGAGTTGCGCACTGATTCTATTACTTATGTAACTTATATTTAGATAACTATGTTAAGTGTGTAATTGTTGGTTTTCCCTAATAAATAAAATAAAATAAAATAAATAAAATAATATAGATTAAAAACATAAATCAGGTAAAATAGGCGAACAGACTTTTTAAAGGTCACAGTTCGTACAGTGGCCAAGCCACCCTTACAAAGTGTATCAGTGAAATACAGCTATGTAAAAATATACAGCAGCGCTGTACCAGTAAACCGACAGTTTTGTCGGGAGCAGGAGAGCTCTTAATCAAGTCGAATCCGAAGACCGACTGACTAGCTAACGAATGCACGCTCTTTTATAAGGCGATGCCCCCACTTTGCAATCCCTCCACGACAACTCTGTCCGATAACGCACGGAAGTACGTCACGTGTTTACTCGATACAAAATGTGCAAAATCTAACAAGATTCACATTACATTACATTGAAACATAAAGTAATCAAATAATACAAGATTAATTGTCTGATTGTCGCAAATAAACAATGGCAAATTCACAAAGTAAATCTACATTAAAGCAACATATTATCATCAATTGTTTTGAACAAAAATATCGGTCACACTTATCGAAATAAGTTGCCAAAAATCATGTAGTAGGACTTAATAAATTACGTTTTGATTTATTAGACAGTAATTGGTACTTAAAATCACTTAAATCAACAATAAGAAAATTAACGCATAACAAAAGGTATCTACCCACAATTGTAATTGACAACCAACTCCGACACGGCCAGAACTGACGTTCTACACGACCTCGTGTGTTTCTGAAAAAGAAAATCTCTTGTGAATATCGATCGGCCTTTCTGACAAGCAAAAGCCTTAACAAGGAGTATGTTGAAAAGAAAAATCCTGAATTAGCCAATTAAAATTATTATCAATAGCAGTTGCATCGCAACCATAAAGAAAATCATCATGCTGCACCGACAATACATAGCTCAACGAAAGTAGAGACATAGTCTCCAAGCCGAAATCACACCATGGGATTCGACAAGTAATTTGGAGTCGAATAGACAACCCGCATAGGCGTCAAAATAGACAACCCGCATAGGCGTCAACATAGACAACCCGCATAGGCGTCAACATAGACAACCCGCATAAGCGTCAAGTTCAACCTCCAAATCCAGGAGTCAACATAGACATCCGATTCAAATTCAAATTCAAATTCAAATTCAAATTCATTTTATTTGCAAGAATATAGTAAATACATAAGATGGCAAATTATTAGGTTGAACAGTACATAATATTCTGCCTTTATAGGGCATGCAAACATTATTCATAGTTAACTTACAGGAAAAGTATTAAAATAAGTAAGTATTACATTGTTAACATCAATTTTTCTAAGTTTTACAGTAAAATTATAGATATTATTTTCAATTTAAATATTATTACATTATTTATATGTCATTTTTATGTCAAATTTTATTTACACAGAATTGATATTATTACTACTACACAACATTAATTATTTACTATAATGGCCTTTCCAAGAATTCAGATACAGAATAAAAAGATTTTTCTAACAACCATCCTTTTAGATTTTTGATGAATAATTTATATGGAAGTTTATTTATTTCTCTAGGTAACTTATTATATATAAAGCCACACATAGCAAAACAATTATTTTTATAAAGTTGAGTTTTAGGGATTCTCGGCAGTACAATTCTGTCTGGATTTCTGGTGTTTCTTGGAAATATATCACTCGCAGTTTTAAACATATGGTGATGTAACTTAACAAACTTTGCAATTTCAAATATGTACATACAAGGTAGTGTAAGCAATTTTAACTTTTTAAATATGGGTTTGCAAGATATCCAGGGTGCTTCACCACATATGGCTCTGATGCATTTTTTTTGAGCTACGAATGCTTTGTTGACGTCAGTGGAATTACCCCAAAGTATTATCCCGTAGTTTAGCACCGAAGCCACATAGCCATGATAGGCGGTAAGGACTGTGCTTTGAGCAGATACCTTTCTTAATTTAGCTAGGACATAGACAAAACGATTCAGTTTACTGCATACATTGTTTACGTGACTCTTCCAATTTATATTCTTGTCCAATATTACTCCTAAAAATCTCATCTCGTTTACTTCTTCTATTTCGACACGCCGACAAGTGATATTCAAGTTTTTGTCTTTGCGGCCATAGGTGCTAAATTGAATAAATTTCGTTTTAGTCAAGTTTACATGTAAATTGTTATCGTCCAGCCATTTTATTATAGAGTCAATTGTTGTATTAATGTCGGTGTTAAATTTGTCAATATCATTAGAATTAGTAGTCATAATTAAAGAAATGTCATCAGCAAATAAAGTACAAGGATATTGAGTTATGTCTGGTAGATCATTGATATAAAGTAAAAAAAGAAGTGGGCCTAACACACTTCCTTGTGGAACACCATAATTATTAGTTTTGTAATCTGAATAAACGGCTTCCAACGTTTGCGACTTATTTATGTGACTAATCTCAACACACTGCTTACGATTATTCAAATACGATTCCAACCAAGTTAATGCGGTTCCACGAATACCATAAGCTTCTATTTTTTTTAACAATATTCGGTGTGAGACAAAGTCAAAAGCTTTGCTCATATCAAAAAAGATAACAGTCGTCGTATTTCCCGCGTCTACATTATCAATTACACGTGACATAAGGTTAAAGCATGCCATCGTAGTCGATTTATGTTTTTGGAATCCGTACTGTTCACTCTTCAGAATCTTATTCTTTTCAACAAATTCGATTATACGTTTTGACATACAAATTTCAAATATCTTAGATATTACGGGAATTATAGTAATAGGTCTATAGTTTTCAACTGAGTATTTGTCTCCCTTTTTATATATTGGTTTTACTATGGATAACTTAAGACAGTCTGGGAAGCAGCCTTCGGTAAATGAGAGGTTAATTAAATGAGTTAAAACTGGAGCTAATTCAACTGCGCTTGCTTTGAGAATTTTCGTAGCAATGTCATCGTAACCAACCGATGTTGTGTTGTTCAAGGACATTATGATGTAATACATATCATTAGTATCAAACGGTCTTAGAAAAATGCTATGACAATTAATTTCTACTTTGGTACCTATGCTAATATGGCCATTCGAGTCAGTTGAACGTATCAGATATTCATTGAAAGTTCTAGCTATATCTTTGGGGTTATTAATGATTTGTCCATTGTTAATAATGTTGGTTATAAATTCTTGGCCAGAATAACACTCGGTTTCTCTCTTAATAAGGTTCCACGATGATTTGCAAATGTTTTTCCCTTTTTTAATTTCTTTGTCGTTCGTAAACTTAATTGATAAATCAATGCAACGTCGTAAGATTCTGGAATATTTTTTAAAGTTTGTTTTATTTGTAGAAGAATTATGTTTGTAGTATTTAAAGCGTAAACATCTTTTCGTTTTACAACTCGTCCTCAAACCTTTAGTAATCCAGTTTGTATTTTTTTTTCTATTACAATATTGAACTCTTACTTTAGGAAAGCATAGGTTGTATAATAAGACAATAACGTCGAAAAAATTGTTATATGCGGAATTGAGATTTTGTTCTTCAAACACTTCACGAAACGAAATATTACCCATTGATTCTTTAAATTTAAGAACGTTGTCATTATTGTAATCCCTAATGTACACATAGTGTTTTTTTTGTATTTCATTATACCTGCTGTGTATAGGTATGTTAAGCATTTGTGCTGTATTGTGGTCAGATAATGCCCAGTGTAAAAGTTCACCACTAGCCGAATTGACATTGCTTATCATATGATCAATGCATGAATTTTGTCGCGTCGGTTCATTTATGTGCAATGCCAAGTTGAAATTTTTTAACAGGTCAAGAAATTCTAATGTTGTCTTTGTTTTTAATAATGTATTAATATTTAAATCTCCCGTTAGCACAAATTTCTTCTTTGAATTAAATACCATTCTACTGAATAATACATGTAACTTGTTAAAAAAAATTTTAGGGTCTGAATTTGGAGTTCTATATAGACATATTATGAGCATATTCAAAGCAGTCAGCTCAATGCCGCAACATTCAAAGTTTTTGTCAACTGACAGTTCCCTAGCAATTTTGATTTCTTCATAATGTATGCCCTGTTTTACGAGAATACAAACTCCACCTCTTTTTTTATTTCTGCAATAAGTATTTGCTAAGATATAACCCTCAATATTAATCATACTTTCGTAACCTGTCTCTACAAAAGTTTCAGTTAAGCAAATGATTTCGGGCTCTCTTTGATTATGGCTGAGCTCAAGTAGATTAATCTCTAGAAAGTTACTTTTATTTATCAAACCGGCAATGTTTTGGTGCATTACTCTAAATGTCTTTGGGTTAGGAGTTGCGAAAAAAAGTTTGTTTCAGATTTTTTGCATTAGCTGGAGATGTATGTTCAGTTTGAGTGAATTTGTCTACCAAGGACAGCTTTTTATGAGAATCCATAAAACCATCTAAATTAGTGTTTGATTGAGTGTGATTATTTAGTAGATAATTCGAGGCCTTTGGTTTTATTCCAAAATTACCCTTATGTACATATTTTGTATTTTTATGAAATCCTAAAAATGTTACATTATAATCTATTTGATCCAATCCAGAATTTATACTTTTACACAAACTTAGTCTAACATTATCAGATACAAAACCATGGTCAATGAAGTAAGTATGATTGTATTGAGTACATATGAATTTTAACATGTTGTTTAATTTATATTCATTTAGATGCATGCTTCTTCGAATTTCAATAACAATGACTGGACACATAATATAAGTTTTTACAAATGCATATAAGTTTTTCATTATACTTTGGGGATTTTTGTCGTGTTCACCAACTGATATAATAATTCTGTCATTGGGTGTGATTTTGAAAAGATTAAACATCTAGTTAAACAAGAGTCATCATAGCAATCTTGTCAATACAGCTATAGTATGTCAGCAGCAGATGAATCATCATCAGTGTCAGTATTGACATCATCACTAACATTAACTGGACATTCAGGCATTTTTCGTACACGATCATGGGCATATTTGTAAATTCTATTGGTATTTAAAGCCTTTAACAAATATCTATCACCATCCAATAGTTCCAAAATTCTATAAGGACCTTTAAATTTAGGATCTAATTTAGTTTGGTTTCGTTCCTCATTAGCAATAAGTACTAAGTCTCCAACTTGAAACTTTTTCAAAATAGCTTTAGTCTTATCAAAACGAACTTTATCAAATTCGGCATTTTTAGTTATACCCAGGGCAGCTTGTTCCCTTACACGGGACAGATTTACTTCTGCCTGTCACTATCAACAGTCATCAACCCCAAAGGTCTAGCAACTCGACCAATCAATAACTCTAAAGGACTAGATTTGGTTACCCGATTAATTGTGCAATTTAGAGCAATTTGAACGTCTTCAATGGCATCTTGCCATGAGCGCTCACTGGTCTCAACGGCGGTGAGCATACTTTTTAATGTTTTCATTATACGTTCAACTTGCCCATTAGCCCTACATGCACCGGTAGCTATTAAATGCAAAGCAATATTATGGGAATCACAAAATTCTTTAAAGTTTTTGCTAGCAAAACAACGACCTTGGTCAGCTATAACTCGAGAAGGTGCTCCAAATAATGAGACACTAGACTTAAGGGCTTTAATGCAATTTGATGCGTCAATCTGGGTTGTATGGTACAGTAAAACATACTTTGTAAATGAATCAATTATAACAATTATGTATTCCTTGAGATCACTCTTTCCACTAAGTCACACACGCAAGCACATCTATGTGCACTGTATGCCAAGGTATACTGACTTTAGGTATGGGGTGTAATTCTGCTTGAATTTTACCTGAGTTGGATTTTGAGATCTTACATGTGATACAGTTATCTACGAATTTTCTAACATATTTAGCCATTTTATCAAACCAGTAATGTTCATAGACCTTTTCAAGTGTTTTATCCCAGCCTAAATGCATGATTGCTTCATGGATGTGGTTTATAACAGACCATCTAAAAGCTGTTGGGACAATAGGTAAACAACGAGTTTGTCCATTGCGTTGTATTTTACGGTACAAGGTTCCTGATCGTAATTCATAACTTTGGGCAATATCAGGGGGTAGAGAGTTACTTTTCAGATTGGAAATGATTGCTAAAATCTCAGAATCACGCTGTTGTTCAGCTAAAAGCCAACTATCAGACAGAGTTGTAATATCAACACGTTTCTGTTCTATTTTATCGATTGATTGTGGAAGGGGGTTTCTAGAAAGAAAGTCTACATGGTTCATATATCTGCCTGCTCTATACACAATGTCAAAATCATAAGCCTGTAGAAAAGCCCACCATCTATGTACTCGAGGAGTTAAATCAGCCTTACTGCGAGAGGCTTTAAGGGAATTACAGTCAGTTACAACAGTAAATTTATGTCCTTGCAGATAATAGTGAAAATGCTTAACTGCGTTAACAACGGCCAAAGTTTCCAATTCATAAGAATGATATTTACTTTCAGTTGCAGTCGTTCTTTTACTATAGTATTCTACAACATGCATTTCTTTATCAAATTTTTGAAAGAGAATGGCACCGTAACCATCAGCACTAGCGTCAGTATGTAATTCGATGGGATATTCAGGGTTATAAATCATTAAAACGGGCTCATTCGTAAGAATTGAAATAACTCTTTGCCTAATTTTCTCATGCTCATCGGTCCACTTAAAAGTCTGTTTACTAGTAGTTAAGATGAACAAAGGTTTCATAATCTGTGAAAAGTTCTTTACAAATTTTCTAAAATATGAGGCAAGACCAATAAACTGTCTTAATTGGTGAATTGTTTTGGGACACTTTAAATTAATCAAAGCTTCTATTTTTCGAGGATTTGGGCGAAGTTCCCCAGAAGTGATTTCGTACCCAAGATATTCTACTCTCCGCTTTAGAAAAGAACATTTGCTCAGATTCAACGAAAACCCTGCTGTAGTCAATGATTCAAGGACTTCTTCTAGTCTATGTAAACCTTCACAGGGGTCTCTACTGGGCACCATGATGTCATCGATGTAAATAATCACATAAGAATAGACTAACTTGCCTAATGCATTAGTTACAGCACGCTGGAAAACACTAGGAGCATTAAGTAAACCGAATGGCATAGCCAAATATTCAAATTGGCCATCGGGTGTTACAAAGGCAGTGGCTTCAATACTATCAGGATGAATAGGTATCTGATGAAACCCAGAAGTACAGTCAAGGCAAGTGTAAAAGTTAGCACCGCATAACTTTGCAATTTGATCAGCAATAAGGGGCAATGGAAACCTATCTGCAATGGTATTACTATTGAGCTCACGGTAGTCTACGCACATTCGATCAGATCCGTCGCGTTTTTTTATCAATAAAATAGGACTTGCAAATAGAGAGCAACTAGGTCTAACTATTTGAGCGTCAATCAGATCATTAATTTTGGAACGAACAATCTGCCTTTCTTCAGGAGTAAGTCTGTACGGTCGGCGATGGACCGTCTTATGTGGGTCAATAAGGCGTATTTTAAGTTCACCCGATGTGACTCGAGTACGTGGTAGTCCTTTTACAAAAGCATGAGAATATTTTTGAAGAAGATTAATCAACTGTGGTTTAAATTCGGATGGAATATCTGTGTCAATATCATGAAAACTCGAAGTATCATGAATAGAGCATTGATCAACAAACTTAATTTTTGTAATAGTAAGACTTGTTTCGGTCATGTTAACCGCAAAACCTAATTTTAATATTTCACGCCCTATCATGATATCATGGCTTATATAGGCATCCGGTATCACATGAAACAGTATCTCTAAATGGTAACCATCTATTTCTACTTCACTCAGAATTTGTTCGGTACATATTATGTTAGAATTTCCTATTCCCATTACATTGACCATACAAGAAATACGTTTGCCAGACAACTTTTTAGAACATGATTCAGTAATAAGAGAACATTCAGCCCCAGAGTCATAACAAAATGCAAGCGACTCACCAGATTGCTGTAGAACACCAGTGATAGGTCGTACATCACAAGCTTCAACTCGCTTCACGGATGGTTGGCTGCTCGAAGGCCGACTCCCGGTCGCCTTTGGGCAGCGAGGAGCGACGTGTCCCGTCTCCCCACAGCGGTAGCAGACTATCTTCTTTGGTGTCGCCTTATGTGACGAACTGGCTGGTCCAGAATGTTTGTTAGTTTTCTTGGCCTTCTTGCGACAGTTTGTAGATTTATGCCCTACTATACCACAAAAGTGACAAACTACTGTGCCTGGTTTGAACTTCTTAGGTTGAGAAGAATCTTGCTGGTCAAAGGAAATATGAGATTTTCTCTTAAGATGGGACAAGACACTCAGTTCTTGATGAAGTTTATGCCTAGTATGTACTTCGGTAGTAAATGCTATACGTTGAGCACGGGAATCAAATTTGGAGACATGGGCCAGTACAGTAGATACAGCAATGTGTTCGACACTAAGGCTATTCCATTTAGAGGTCAGTGAAGTGATCTGTTGACTAGCATATGCGGCTAAAGATTCTCCTTCTTTTGGTTGACTATTATGAAGGTTAATGAGGGTAGCGGCAACAGTATCCGAAACCGCATAACGAGAGAGGAAGAGACTCTTAAAGTCTGTCCAGGTCATACCTGCGTATGATACTTGGGAAAGCCAAACATTAGCACTGCCCTTCAAGGCTTTAGTGAGAGCAATAATAAGAGGGCCACCTTGAAGAGGCTTTTCCGATAGGCAAATATCAACGGTTGTACTCCAAGATTGAGCATTGGAATCGGGTAGGTCCGGGTCAAAAGCGGGCAAAGGAATTACAGCTGTAGAAGAAGCTGATTGAGTCTTAATCGATTCGATTAACTGAGTCATATTATGATTCTGAAGATCAAATATTGCTCGCCATGGAACACCAACACCTTCCGACTCCTGGGCTAAACCTAATCCCACTTCTGATGTAGGATCAGGAGTGCCGAGAGGTATATCGTCAGGGTTTGGAGTACCCATTTTATTGGGATAAACAAGGCTATATAATCAATGAAAGTTTTATTACACAATAAAATAAACACACAATACAAAACAATATAGATTAAAAACATAAATCAGGTAAAATAGGCGAACAGACTTTTTAAAGGTCACAGTTCGTACAGTGGCCAAGCCACCCTTACAAAGTGTATCAGTGAAATACAGCTATGTAAAAATATACAGCAGCGCTGTACCAGTAAACCGACAGTTTTGTCGGGAGCAGGAGAGCTCTTAATCAAGTCGAATCCGAAGACCGACTGACTAGCTAACGAATGCACGCTCTTTTATAAGGCGATGCCCCCACTTTGCAATCCCTCCACGACAACTCTGTCCGATAACGCACGGAAGTACGTCACGTGTTTACTCGATACAAAATGTGCAAAATCTAACAAGATTCACATTACATTACATTGAAACATAAAGTAATCAAATAATACAAGATTAATTGTCTGATTGTCGCAAATAAACAATGGCAAATTCACAAAGTAAATCTACATTAAAGCAACATATTATCATCAATTGTTTTGAACAAAAATATCGGTCACACTTATCGAAATAAGTTGCCAAAAATCATGTAGTAGGACTTAATAAATTACGTTTTGATTTATTAGACAGTAATTGGTACTTAAAATCACTTAAATCAACAATAAGAAAATTAACGCATAACAAAAGGTATCTACCCACAATTGTAATTGACAACCAACTCCGACATATATATATAAGAATATATTATTATTATATAAGAAACGAAATGCAGACATTCAAGGACGAAACAAAACATGTTATTAAAAAACTTGAAGGAGAAATAACTGAATTGAAAAAACAAAACTCGTCATCGAGCATTTCCGGTCAGTACATGCGCGACAACTTACCCCCATTACCGAACACTTCTGAGGTGGCCCCTAGACCTACAATAACATTGTACAATATATTTAATTGTACAATAAGATTGAATTGCGTTTTGAATCCAAACTTTCAATTCTATTGCACAATAATAAGAACTTTGCAAATTGTGCAATGTTTTCGTGTTCAATCAGAGAATAGTTGATCCAAGCAACATGTCCAAGATTTAGCTGTAGTGTTATTGCTTGTGGCTCAACCTTGCACAATTGGATATAAACTCTCTTTCCTTAACTTTCGTATTATCTTTTTCTGCCATTTTTGGGAAGCGAGGTCGCGCGTGTTCTCCTTGCCGACGAAACACAGATTAAAAGATATTGCGCAATACTGACCCTACACGAGGCAATGGAAAAATATGGTACAATAAAAATTAAACTCGCTCAAACTTTAGTTCAATCATTGCGCATTCTTCAATATTAGTCCTAGACGAATGCAAAACGCAACTCAAAAAATAACTTTGCCGCTCTGAAGTAGGCCACAAATCACTGCGCCGTCACAAATTTCTCCTTTTCTTTAGATGTATAAAAAAATCAGGTGAGTAAAAAATTACACATTATAAAATAAAACAATTTAAAAAATTTAGTCACGACAGTGAACACTTTTTACGCGATAGTACCTGCACCGTTGTTAGGAAAGCCTAGCTTCAGAGCGGCATAGTTATTTCACGCGTTCTGTAACCGGTCCCTTGTCGCCGCCGCCAGCGGCCGCGTGCCGCGCGCCGCGCGCGCTCCTAGCAACCACAGGTAGTCCGTAGTTGAACCTCTTGAGGCACGGACGCTGTCGCCTTGACTAATTTTCTCACTGCTTTACCGTCATTGCGAAATATTAATTTGAACCGTAAAGTTATTTACTCTACTAGGCTGTATCGCCTTTTCAATTTGTGCTGGCGCAATGGACTAGTGCCGGGAGACTGGTGCAAAGCCGTTATCGTGCCATTGTACAAAGGGAAAGGGTCACGACAGGACTGCATAAATTACCGCGGTATAAGCCTTCTCAGTGTTGTCGGCAAATTGTATGCGAAAGTTTTGATTGAAAGGGTTGTGAATGAAACAGACGAAAAAGTATGGGATGCACAAGCGGGATTTAGAAAGGGAATGGGATGTACGGATCAGGTCTTTTCCTTGCGGTGCATAGCCGAAAAGTACTTGGCTTAAAACAAGAAGGTCTATTGCGCGTTCGTGGACCTAGAAAAGGCCTATGATAGAGTGGTGAGGAATGAACTGTGGTCAGCATTGTCCGTGAACGGTGTGAGCAGTGTCCTCATACGAGCATTGCAATCTCTTTACAGGGATTCTAGTGCTTGTGTAAGGATAAACGGGGCATACACGGAATGGTTTAATATCGAAAAAGGTGTTAGACAGGGATGTGTAGCGTCACCGTGGCTGTTTAATCTGTTCATGAACAATTGCTTGACAGATTTAAAAGAGAATGAAAGTGGGTTGAGAATGAATGAGTTACTCGTCAAATGTTTTCTCTATGCTGAAGATCAAGTTTTACTTGCATCTTCAGCCGACGAGTTGCAGGAGATGGTAACTGCTATGAGTGGAACTTTTGTTAGAAAGGGAATGAAGATGAATGTAAAGAAGACGAAAGTGATGGTGTTTGAAAGAAACGAGGCAGTGACAAACTGCAATATCATGATTGAGGATGAACCAATTGAACAGGTGAATGAGTTTGTGTATCTGGGTTCAAAGTTTACAAGAGATGGAAAGTGTGAGAGTGATATTGAAAGGAGAGTGAATGCAGGAAACATGGTGAATGGAGCTTTGCATTCCTTTATGAACAGTCGGAAGGTGTCTAACAAGGCTCGTTTGGCTGTGCATGGAGGAGTGTTGGTCCCGACACTCATGTACGGAAGTGAAAGTTGGGTATGGCAGAAGAAACATGAAAGCAGAATAAATGCAGTTGAGATGAGAGCGTTAAGAAGTATGATAGGAGTTAAACTGAGTGACAGAATAAGAAATAGTGAAATAAGAAAACGTTGTGGTCTGAAAGAAGATGTAGTGACAAAAATTGATAAAGGTATGTTGAGATGGTTTGGACATGTCGAGAGAATGAATGAGGAACGATTGACGAAAAAAGTGTATAAGGCGAGTGTGAATGAAAGTGTTGGAAGGGGTAGACCTAGGCGGACGTTTCTAGACCAAATCGGAGATGTCTTGAAAAAAGGCCAGGTCAAGAGTACCCTAAACCGAAGAGCATGTATGAAGGGAATTATGACAGTGGATGAAGCGAAACAAGTATGTAAGGATCGTAGCAAGTGGAAAGAAGTGGTCTCTGCCTACCCCTACGGGAAACAGGCGTGATTATATGTATGTATGTAGTTATTTACGAATATTTAACTTTAATCTCAACTGTAAGGTTAAGTACCCAAGATGTGGGTATTGATATAAAATACTGCGCAGAGTGCATAGAATTACTAATTATATATTATTTGATTTAGTAAGTAAGTTGACATTAGTAGAATATAATCGATTATATAGCGTGAATATTAAGTGGTTGTTTTCCCGAAGCGAAATGAGTTTGTATCGATTAATATATGTAAAAAAAATTAGACTCAATAAATGGCGGATTAACAATTGTTATAAACAAAACTCGAAAGTGACTTGAACCAGTACTAATACATCGCGCTATACCTACGCGGGCGGGCGCGCGGTTACCCCGAACGCCGCGCGGTCGTTGCACTTCGCGTGTAAATCAGCTGATCGCTACTCGTGATTTAATAAAACACAAAACCAATAAGTAATTTAAATTTTCGCTTCAAACTTTTACGGGCTTAGGATCGTCATAAATACTTAAAAATCAAAATACTAAGGTATCTTTAAAAAAAGTCGTAATTAGATAATTAAGTATTTAAGGCGTAGGTATTTAAAAATGGAATCAACTTATTTCCAATGATTTTGATTACCTAACCTACTTTTAAATGTTTATTTACAAAGTACGAGTACTTACACTTAACGGTAGCGGAGTAATTGTTCAAAATGTAAACCACTACGTTCAATGCACAAACGAGCACGTTTTAACTGATTGTCTTTCAGTTTCATTAAAGTGTCTCTGTCACGTCTCATGATATTAAAAGCGTCCACAATCGCACTTATCAAAGAGTCGCGTGTTTGGTGTTCCTCACGATACACCAAGCGCTCGAGCACAGACCACAAATAAAAGTCCAAGGAAGTCAAATCCGGGCTCCTCGGTGGCCAAGGGTGTGGCCCGCCTTTAAAGTCCGGTGAAGCAGTCAAAGCCTGCGCTCAGGCTAACTGCAAAGATCTCTACCAAAAAAAAGGTGTGGCCCGCCACGAAAAAAAAATGATAAGGATGCAGTCCTTCTGTGTTGAGCACTTTCATCGCACATTCATCACTTGTCGTCGCGCACAGAACACTAACTAATAAGTAATAGGTCATAGGTACTAAGCCGTAGGCACAGAGCGCAACATTTGGCGCCATTCTATTGTTTCGGCGCTTGCCGCGTGCATGCAAGCTAATTTATACCGTATCACCATGACTGAGAGCTTATTTTGCTCTGAACATTTATTATTCATTCTTCCTTTGTAACTTTGCCGACAACACGTGGCGGCGGCGCGTGCGTTTCGTGTTACCTATAGGTGCCTACGTTATCTCTAGTGAGTGAACTACTATTGATTATCGCTCTTTCGAGTTTATAAATACTTTTTTAATGATTTGAAAAAAAAAAAACATTATGTTTTTTAAGTTAAACTTTGTATTTCGATAGTACTACGGATGGGTAATCGTCCTGCCGCGGGAAAACAACCATTCAATTTTCACGGTGTATTTGAATACCTACAAAATGTGAGTTAGCAATGACAACATCGCACACAATCGCGTCGTAAGACTCGTACCTTGCGGTCGTGTATTACTCATATCCACTGTGGACTTCTTGAAGCCAGCCATTAATTCGCAAAGTTTTTACTTTTTTTTACTTATCGAACTTATATAGTCGCTAGATGGCGTTGATACCGTTACTATCTGATTTTGTTAGCTCCGTAAATAAATTTAAATTTAAAATATAATAAAGACGTAATATAAATAAATATAACTATTAACATGAAGATCTAAGTACAAATAACTAGTGAAAGTGTTATCTATAACAATAGTGGACAATTACGTGAAAAAAAGTAAATAACCCAAGGAACAAATAAATACTATCTTATCCTATATTTTCAAACAAAAACATTAGTGTCAACTAATTAAAGTGCCCATTGTTACAGTGATAAAAAAAGTGTTAAGTGAAAAATAAACAGTAAAACAATAAAATATCATATACCAAACAACTCAAAGAATTTAAGGAATGTGTGCAAAAATGCGGGCACTTAGAGAATTTGAATTCGAAATGTAACGATGTCCGTCAAAAATAAACGTCTATTTCACAAGTAGTATCAATAATTGAACTCCACCGTTAATGTTTACGTGGCTCCTGTGTTTATGGTGCAACTTTCACTCATATGATTGCACGTTCGCATCTGGTCTACACATAGTTCTTTTTGAATGTTTTCGTTGATTGTTACATCCATAACTGAACAAATCCATCATAAATAAATTACAAAACACTGGTAAAAAATACAAAAATACAGTAAATATGAATTCTCCAGAAAACATTACATTTCGTCGCAAGAGGACTAAGTCCATATTGAATGACAGTACGTCATATGACACTGCAGATGACCTACAAAGTCTACCCGATCTGTCAAATGAAGAAATAAATAACCCACAAGATATTATAACTCAATTACAGGAACGAGTTGATAAACTGGGAATAGAATTAAGTTACGCTAGACAAACAATAGAAATACTTACGCAAGAAAACTCGAAACTTAAGCAATCTAATGATATACAAAATAAAAATGATGTCTTTAAAAAGAAAACCAGCAGCCCAACTAAAAAAAAGAAGATAACTCCTAAAAAAAATAAGGAACAACAAGTTACTCAAACAGAGCCAGTAACAAACAAGAACCGATCAGTTGAATTAAATAGCACTATCTCAACGTCTAACAATACACCTAAACAATTAGTTAAAAAGAAGATTACAGCTCCAATAGAAGAACAAAAAAAGTGTAAAATATGTATCTTAACCACAAATAAGTGGAATAAAGTCACCAACATCGCAGAATCGACTTTAAAGGGGCATTCAGAAAATATCTGCCACTACATATACCCACATCGTAATACTGAACAACTTTTACACAACGTTAAAACAAAAGTTGATACCTTAACAATGAACGATTTCTGCGTAATATTGTTAGGTGAAGAAGATTTTAGGAAAACTAGCAATTATTTCCGGATCATATTCCAGATAAGAATTGCATTAGAGAACATAAAAAATACTAACATTATCATATGTTCTCCAACTTACAAATATGGCTACTACAGCAATGTCTAAAATTTCCAGAGTCGAAAATTTTAATAACTTACTGTATCTAGACATCTTAACACAAGAACATGCTTACTTTTTAGATTCTAATAAAAATCTCACCTGCGATAACCTTATGTTTACTGAAAACAGCAGCCGAAATAATAATCGTGGCATGCATGAAATATTTAAGGATATTGTTAATTTTATATATGGAATTAAGAAATTTGATCTCCATGACATCGAAATTACCATGAATCAGCAGCACCAATCTGAAGAAGACCAGTTTTTACTATAACAAGTACATTAACATATTACATCAGAACATAGCTGGACTGTTATCAAAATCAGATGCTCTCACCGATGAGCTGAGAATAAAGAAGATGGATATTGACGTAATTTGTATTTCTGAACACTTCATGATGTCTGGCTACGAAGAATTTTTAACAATTACAAATTACGAACTAGCAACATGTTATTGTAGATCTGATAGCAAAAGGGGCGGAACGTGCATTTTAGTAAAGACGGGTCTTAACTGGAAGGAGATCCCTAATGTTCAACAGTTAGCGATAAGTAACTCTTTTGAATGTTGTGCTGTAGAATTAAGTGATTATGAGACAATTATTGTATGTATATACAGAGTTCCAAAAACTAACAATTAAAACAATTTCTTTAATAATCTGGAACAACTACTGCGTCTGCTAAATCGAAAACCGAAACGAAATATTATAATATGTGGTGACTTTAATATTGATATCCTAAAGCGCAGTAACACAACAATGGAATTAGAATGCCTTTTGCTTAATTTCAATTTAAACTTAGCAATTCATCAACCTACTAGAATTAAAAGTATGACATGTATTGATAACTTCGCACATAACCTTGGAACAAAATGCAAGTCGGATGTTATAGAATTCGCTCTTTCAGATCATACATGCCAAATATTAACATGTCCAGTAAAAGAAGTATATGTACGTAATTATTGGTATATCAAAAGACGGGACTATTGCAATGCTAATTTAAAAATATTTAAAGAATGCATCCAAAACCTTTCTTTTTCTGATGTACATGATTGTTCTGATGCAAATAGAGCCTACGATCTATTATCAGAGACTATTTCTCTATTTCATGATCTCTGTATTCCACTAAGAGTAGTTACGGTGAAAACACAACAAAAACCAGCGTGGCTGTCTCGCGGTATAAAAGCGTGCAGCAAAAAGAAAAGAGGACTTCTCTGGCAGTATAGATTTAATCGAAATGAATTTAATAGAGATACTTTAAAAAAGTACTATAGAAAAATAATTAGATTAACCAGAAGAGCTCAGAACACATTTCGGATTAAGTCATCATCGAATAGGTCTAAAACAACGTGGGATATAATAAATAAATCAAAGCGACAATTACCCAAAACTTTTACAGGATGTCTTCAAATTGGTAAT
This sequence comes from Autographa gamma, assembly GCA_905146925.1. Lineage (NCBI taxonomy): Eukaryota > Metazoa > Arthropoda > Insecta > Lepidoptera > Noctuidae > Autographa > Autographa gamma. Next base: position 115,633 of record CAJHUD010000013.1, read on the forward strand.
AAAACTATATCCCATCCATTAGTAGTAGCTAAATTATTTAATGATTTTTTAATCGATAAAATTGAACCTATTAGAAGTACTACTGAGCGGATAATATTAAACATACCCAATAGAACCCACTCAATGTTTATGGAACCGTGTACCAATCATGATGTATTAAACATAATAAAAGCGTTGAAAAACACAAATAGTGTTGGTTACGACGATATTCCAACTAAAGTAATTAAACACGTTGCAGAAAACATCAGTGAAATATTAAGTTACATAATAAATTTATCGATATCATCAGGTACATACCCAGTAAGCCTAAAAACATCTGTAATTAAACCTCTTTACAAAAAAAAAATCAAAAGATTTACTTTCGTCTTACAGACCAATCGCACTAATACCAATTATATCAAAAAATTTTGAAAAATACATTTACTCGCTGGTAGTGCCATCTATCTTTCTACGACGGACTACTAGTCGTCTCATCCATATTTCGCAATATTAGTTCCATTCATTCATTTGACCACTTTTGGAATGAGCGATTTGAACCCCGCCGCTTCCTTCCAATCCTTCCGCACGCCTGGCGCGTAACGCACGTACGCGCTTTCGCAAACCGCAGGAAATAAACGAATCGCCGAGAGGAGGCACACGATACCGCGCCCGTGTCGCTCCTGTGCTGCATCGCCTCCTTACTGCTGCTGCCGGATAGCGAACTTTTGTGATAATCCGCCCGCGGGTGTGAACGTGACAGTTTTGTGATCGCATCGGGAAGAACGCCGCCCGCCATCTTGTACTGCCCAACGCTGGAGAGCCAGGTATGCGTGCTTTTCCCATAGACCTACATCGCTCGCTCACCTCTTGGCGATAATCAGCCATCCTCCAAAAATACAGTCCACTTAAAGATATACCTCGTTTATTTCCAAACCATTTTTTTGGTCCGAACGACCCGGATTCATATATCCGTATTCCCGCTCGCGTAGGTATCTTTTATAAGTGCCTACCTAGGTAGTTGTAGCACCTAGCTGCACTCCTAGTTCATAAATATATACCCATTACGTGGTTATTCCCGCACCCCCAGTAGGTAATATACTCAACGTAGCTACCTACTGACTTACAATAATAATTATAAACTAGGTATATGGTCGTTTTGTAAATTCATAATTTCAAGCGCCTTTTACCACCGCCTTTAAAGTCGTTGCCTTATTATTAGGTACAAGTACTTACTTTCCGCATAACATAAAACTACAGCATAATTTTAGGTTATTTACTTCTACCTACATTAGGTATATAAAATGTCGCAACAAAAGAAATGTACTTCTGACGAGAATGAATTAGCTATCTTAGAAGCTAAACGCAATGTTTTATTTGAGCGCATACAAAACATTTACGAGCGTTCAAAAACCGCCAAAATTTCCGATGTCAACAAAGAATCATTTCTTAGTTATTGTATGACAGTAGACGATATTCGAACCGATTTTCATAAATTATTAGACGCTTATAACGCACAATTACTTTCTATTAATCCTGAATCTATACCAAATTATCAGGCGTACTCCTCATTCGAAGATCTTTATTGTATCATAAAACGCATACAATCGCAGTTAGATAATCGACAGTCCGCGAAGCCCAGCGCCGGACCGGCTGTCCGAGCACCGAAACTGCCCGCGATTGAACTCGTGTCTTTCGATGGCGATATACGAAACTGGCCATTATTTTATACAAGTTTCAAGTCTACAGTGCACGATAACGCCTCGCTGACGGACGCTGACAGGTTGTACTATTTAATAGGTAAGCTGTCGCCGAAAGCGCAATCTACATTCGCAGGTGTCACACCAAGTGCTGAGAATTATCAGGTCATTTTCCAGTCACTTCTTGATAGATATCAGGATACTCGCATCCTCGCGTCTGCTTACTTTGATCAAGCTTTGAATCTTAAATTGTCTGGTCCCGCGTCAGTTTCGAATTTCCAACTGTTTATTGATAACTTTGTTACCGCAGTAAATTCCCTTAAAAACCTAAAGTTAGAAAACCTTGCAGACTTTATGTTATTGCAACTCGCATTAAAAAAGTTCGACACGGAAACCGTTCGTGCATTCGAGATGACCGAACGTCAAAATAAAATACCTACCCTAAATAGTTTTCTTTCATTCATTAAAGATCAGTGTCGAATATATCATATTACGCAGCCTAGTTCGTCTAGCTCGTCTAGTAATAATAATGCAAGTAAACAAAACTTTAATAAATCGCGAAATAGTAATAATAAGTCGGTCCCTAACCCACAATTTTACGTAGCATGTTCGGATTCCGCAAATAACTCACACAAGTGTCTGTGCGACAATATTGTTCACGACCACCTTTTTAAATGTCCAGCCTTTAATAATTTAAATCCGACTGCTCGTTTTAAATACGCTAAAGAAAATAAAGCTTGTGTTAATTGTTTGAGTATTAAGCATAAAACAAGCGTTTGTTCTAGTAAAACTAAGTGTCGCTCATGCAATCAACAACATCATACGTTATTGCATTTTGAGAAAAAATCTCCGTTATTTGACCGCGGTAACCTTAACGTAAACGTAAATCCTAGTCCAGCTGTTTCGTTCTCTTTACCGCAGGCACAGGCCGCTCGTACCACGGCGCCTGTCCTTCCCGCGTCTCAGCCCGGAGTTTCTTTGTGTACGACGTCCATTGCGCTCGCACGCCGGCAGTGCGCACGCACTCAACATACTCAACGCGAAGCCGAGCGTCAATGTAACGCGTCTACTACGATATTATTAGCGACCGCGCAAGTTATTATTTATGACGTGAACAACACACCGCGCGTGGTTCGTTGTTTACTTGATAGTGCATCACAAAGTAGCTTCATTACTTCGGATTGTTTCAAATGTCTTGGACTTTGGAATAACTTTAAAAATACTAACTTAGTAGTTAAAGGGATCGGTGGTTCAGAAAAATCTTGTAAGGGTTCCGTCGATATTAAAATACATTCGCGTTTCAATAATGATATTAATTTCAACGTTTCGTCGCTTATTGTGGAACGTATTACGGACACGTTGCCTAGCGCTCACGTGGACGTGTCGTTACTCGCGCACCTCGAGACATTGCCGCTCGCTGATGCTCACTTTGCGCAGCCGGGTAATATCGATGTTTTGATCGGTGCTTCAGTTTTTCCGCACTTACTACTACCTAATGTTGTACGTAGTGAGCAATATAATTTACCTCCCGCTATTGAGACGGTATTTGGCTATGTAGTTATGGGTGCCGTACCTACGCTGCATAATACACATTATACTACGTCTTGCTGTTCTGTTATTCAAGAAAATAATATTAATTCTCTTCTTAAGCGATTTTGGGAGCTTGAATGGGTCTCCGCACCGCCCTCGTTGAGCCGTAAGGATCTCGAGTGTGAAGAACATTTCCGCGCTACCACTGTTCGCGACGATAGTGGTAGATATGTTGTAGCATTGCCGTTCTGTGGCGACCCGTATTCTTTAGGCGACTCGCACGCTGCTGCACTTAGGCGCTTATACTGTTTAGAACGCAAACTCGATGCGTCGCTTAAATTACGCGGTGCTTATAATGACGTCATGCGTGATTACATAAATAAAGGTTTTTTAAGCCCAGTTGTAAACGACGAGGGCAATTCTCTTCCCGCGTATTATATTCCGCATCACGGCGTGGTTCGCGAAGATAAGACCTCCACTAAACTTCGTGTGGTTTTAGATGCTAGTTGCCGAACTACATCGGGTCAGTCGATCAATGACATTTTCCATGGCGGTGCTGATCTACAGGGTGATTTATTTAACATCTTAAGTAAATTCCGCCTTTTCAAAATTGCACTTTCAGCTGATTGTAGACAAATGTTTCTCAATATCGGCATTCGCGAATCCGACCGTAGATTTCAACGAATTTTATATCGTTTTGACAATGGTGAGCCTTTAACCGTGTATCAATTTAATCGCGTTTGTTTTGGACTTAAGTCTAGTCCATATCACGCGTTACGAGTTGTCCGCCAGTTGATCGCTGATGAAGGCGACAACTTTCCCGCTGCAGCCGCTGTTGCTGCTTCCGCTTTATACATGGACGACATTGTCTGTAGTGTCGCATCCGCTCCGCAAGCAGTTTCGCTTTGTGAAGAGCTTATTCAGCTTTTCAAACGAGGCCAATTTGACCTTGTCAAATGGACAAGCAATTCCAAAGAGATTCTCGCGCACATACCTGATTCGCATAAAGCTTCTCCGGACATTGAGTTCGAGAAGTCCGCACATCACAAGGTTCTTGGTTTACGCTGGGACAGACAGTGTGATAACTTCCGCTTTGACATCTTATCACCAGGTGATAAGTGTACCAAACGCGCAATGCTATCCACAGTGGCTCGTTTATGGGACATAATGGGTTTTGTGGCTCCTACCATTTTGTATGCCAAGCTCTTGATCAAAGAGCTTTGGTTAGCAAAATGTGATTGGGATGACACTCCTCCCGACCATATTGTCGCTGTTTGGAAACAGTTTTGTGCTGAACTTCCCGCACTCAATAAAATAATTGTGCCGCGCCATCTAGGTTTAGTAGATGGATGTTTTGTTAACTTAATAGGTTTCGCTGACGCCAGAGAACGCGCTTATGGCGGAGTCATATATTTGCAAGTCCGCATTGGATCTAACCACTCTGTGCAGCTAGGGTGTGCCAAGTCTAAGGTCTCGCCTGTCAAAACCATTTCGGTTGCGAGACTGGAGTTGTGCGCGGCTCTGTTGCTGTCTCGGTTGCTTCGCAAAGTTCAAGACACAATTGCGCCCCATCACTCCATCAATAAGATATATGCATTTTCAGACTCCAAAGTAGTACTCGCTTGGATTAATTCTTCTCCGCACCGCTGGCAGACCTTTGTCGCCAATCGCATTACTAAAATAATTGAACTTATTCCTGCTACTTGTTTCAATCACGTCGCGGGTACTGAGAATCCTGTGGATTGCCTGTCTCGTGGTGTTACTCCGGCTAATCTTCTGGATCATCCTTTGTGGCATCATGGCCCTTCTTGGATTTCTCGTGATCCATCAGAGTGGCCTATACATCCATCTGTCCACGATGCAGAGGACGAGGATATACCTGAGCGGAAGTCTGTCTCTCATCCCCTGACCATTGAGGTTGCGGAATCTCTTATTTACGCACTCGCGCTACGCATATCATCGTGGTCTAAGTTACTACGTGTCATCGTTTATGTCTGTAGGATTATTAAAAAATTACCTAATGGAACTTCTGTTTCAAGCTCTGATCTTGAGGTCGCAGAGTATACATTGTTGCGCGCCCTACAGGCTGTTCATTTTAGTAAGGATGTTCAAAATTTAAAAAATAACATTCCTTGTTCTCCCGCTCTTCTTAAACTCAAGCCGTTTCTCGATGAGCACGGCATCATACGTGTTGGCGGTCGTTTGTCAAATTCGGACGTACCTTACAACTACAAGCATCCTTGCATCCTGCCGCGTCACGACCATGTAGTTAACCTTCTTGTTGATTTCTATCACAAGAAGCATCTCCACGCAGGTCCAGAGTTACTCATGTCCTTACTTAGGCAAAACTACTGGATTCTCGCTGCACGACGAATAATTCGCCACATAATTCATAAATGTAACACCTGTTTTAAATTCCGTCCGCGTCCGATCTTTCCTCCAATGGCAGATCTTCCTAGCCAACGTGTCAACCAGGTAGATAAAGCGTTTACACATACCGGTTGTGATTACGCAGGACCACTGCAGTACACACCAGTTCGTGGTAGAGGCGTCAAAAGCCGTAAAGCTTGGCTATGTATTTTCACATGCCTTACAACTCGCGCTACGCACATCGAAGTTGCGACGGATTTAAGTACGGTTTCATTTCTCGCAGCTCTAAAACGTTTTCTTTCGCGACGTGGTCCCGTAAAGTGTTTATACACGGATAACGGCACATGTTTCGTGGGTGCAAGTTCTTATCTACGCGATCTCTATAAATTTCTCAATAAAGAGTATAGTTCACGTCTTCAGGAGGAACTTTCCATTAATCGCATTGATTGGAAGTTTATTCCGCCTGCTTCACCACATTTTGGCGGATGTTGGGAAAGCATGGTCAAAGTAATTAAAACGCATCTCTTCAGAGTCATAGGTCAACAAATCCTTTCTTACGAAGAGCTTTTAACTGTCCTCGTGCAAATCGAGGCACTTGTTAACTCGCGCCCGCTCACAGCACTCAGTAGTGACCCTGCTGAACCATCCGCGTTAACTCCCGCGCATTTTTTAAATACTGTGCCATTGTCGTCACTTCCCGCGCCTGAAGCAGACTCTTCTAGCTTGCTTCAGAGACATACTCTTCTTGACAACCTCGTACAGTCGTTTTGGCGGCGCTGGCGCTCAGAATATCTTCACCAACTTCAGGCTAGCTCTAAATGGAATAGTCCTGCATCCCCTATACAGGAGGGTACGTTGGTAATTATTATAAATGATAATTCAGCACCGCTTTCATGGCCACTGGGCATTGTTGAGAAGTTACATACCGCAAAGGACGGCACAACCCGCGTCGTTACTGTAAAAACCGCTAAGGGTAGCTACGTGCGCCCTGTTGTACGTCTCTGTCCGCTACCGACTCAGTAAGATCTAGCTTGAAGTTGGATCTCTTTCTTAGTTTAGGTATTTAGTTTGTAATTTAATTAACGCAATTAATTTAAAATATTTTAACGCTCGCTGTCTTAGACTGTGTATAGGTTATGCGGTAGTACATCTTACATATCTAGATTATTATTATTATATTTCTTTAAAGGCAACCCATTAAGGCCGGGGGGAAATGGTAGTGCCATCTATCTTTCTAAGACGGACTACTAGTCGTCTCATCCATATTTCGCAATATTAATTCCATTCATTCATTTGACCACTTTTGGAATGAGCGATGTGAACCCCGCCGCTTCCTTCCAATCCTTCCGCACGCCTGGCGCGTAACGCACGTACGCGCTTTCGCAAACCGCAGGAAATAAACGAATCGCCGAGAGGAGGCACACGATACCGCGCCCGTGTCGCTCCTGTGCTGCATCGCCTCCTTACTGCTGCTGCCGGATAGCGAACTTTTGTGATAATCCGCCCGCGGGTGTGAACGTGACAGTTTTGTGATCGCATCGGGAAGAACGCCGCCCGCCATCTTGTACTGCCCAACGCTGGAGAGCCAGGTATGCGTGCTTTTCCCATAGACCTACATCGCTCGCTCACCTCTTGGCGATAATCAGCCATCCTCCAAAAATACAGTCCACTTAAAGATATACCTCGTTTATTTCCAAACCACTCGCAATTATACAAATATTTAGAAAGAAAAAACATTTTTACAGATAGTCAGAAGGGCTTTCGCAAGGATAAGACAATTAACATGGCGATATTTGATTTTCTTGATACGGTAATTGATAACGTTGATAATAAAATACCCGTATGCTCAGTATACTGCGATATGACGCAAGCCTTCGACTACGTAGATCATAACATCTTGCTTAAAAAACTAGAAGCTTACGGGATAAGAGGAAATATTTTGCAATTGTTAGAATCATATCTTAGAAATAGAAATCAATATGTAGAAATATCCAAAATTAATTCTAAAACAAAATTTGTGCAGAGCTATAGATCAGATTACAGGAAAACAACCTACGGTGTACCTCAGGGGAGTGTGTTAGGCCCTCTTCTATTTATAATCTATATCAATGATATGCCACTAATATCTAAATATGACATGTCACTTTTCGCTGATGATAGCACGGTTACCGTACACTGTAGGAATGAATATAACTTAAAAAATGAAATAACCAATGAAATCAACTGTATAGTTCAATGGCTGAAAAATAATAATCTTAAAATAAATATTGAAAAAACTAAAATAATGATGTTCAGTCAGCGCTCAAATCCAGTGATAAATATAAGTTACAATAATAAAAATATATCTCAAGTTACCACAGCAAAATTTTTAGGATTAACTATTGATAAAAAATTGGACTGGAAGCCACATATAGAGGATTTAAGTAAAAGAAGAAGTAAATCAGCATATGCCCTATATAAACTTGCTCCAGTCGTGGACACGGACGCGATTGTCACCGCGTATCACGGCATTGCAGGATCTATACTAAGGTATGGCGTCATATTTTGGGGAAACTCGACGGACAGAGAAATTATATTTAAGCAACAAAAAAGATGCATCAGGGCTATGTTTGGATTAAAAATCACAGATACTTGTAGACCATATTTTGTAAAGTATAATATTATGACGTTACCCTCTTTATACAGGGTGAATATCAAGTCGTTGTTTTCCCGAAGCGAAATGAGTTTGTATCGGTCATACAATCGATTAATATATGTAAAAAAAATTTGACTCAATAAATGGCGGATTAACAATTGTTATAAACAAAACTCGAAAGTGACTTGAATCAGTAGTAATACATCGCGCTATACCTACGCGGGCGGGCGCGCGGTTACCCCGAACGCCGCGCGGTCGTTGCACTTCGCGTGTAAATCAGCTGATCGCTACTCGTGATTTAATAAAACACAAAACCAATAAGTAATTCAAATTTTCGCTTCAAACTTTTACGGGCTTAGGATCGTCATAAATACTTAAAAAATCAAAATAGGTATCTTTAAAAAAAGTCGGAATTTGATAATTAAGTATTTAAGGCGTAGGTATTTAAAAATGGAATCGACTTATTTACAATGATTTTGATTACCTAACCTACTTTTAAATGTTTATTTACAAAGTACGAGTACTTACACTTAACGGTAGCGGAGTAATTGTTCGAAATGTAAACCACTACGTTCAATGCACAAACGAGCACGTTTTAACTGATTGTCTTTCAGTTTCATTAAAGTGTCTCTGTCACGTCTCACGATATTAAAAGCGTCCACTATCGCACTTATCAAAGAGTCGCGTGTTTGGTGTTCCTCACGATACACCAAGTTCTTGAGCTCAGACTCTACCACAAATAAAAGTCCAAGGGAGTCAAGGCCGGGCTCCTCGGTGGCCAAGGGTGTGGCCCGCCACGAAAAAAAAATGATAAGGATGCAGTCCTTCTGTGTTGAGCACTTTCATCGCACATTCATCACTTGACGTCATCGACGTTCGCGCACAGAACACTAACTAAGCCGTAGGCACAGAGCGCAACATTTGGCGGCATTCTATTGTGTTTCGGCGCTTGCCGCGTGCATGCAAGCTAATTTATACCGTATCACTATGACCGAGAGCTTATTTTGCTCTGAACATTTATTATTGATTCTTTCTTTGTAAGTTTGCCGACAACACGTGGCGGCGGCGTGTGCGTTTCGTGTTACCTACAGGTGCCTACGTTATCTCTAGTGAGTGAACTACTATTGATTATCGCTCTTTCGAGTTTATGAATACTTTTTTAATGATGTGAAAAAAAAACATTATGTTTTTTAAGTTAAACTTTGTATTTCGATAGTACTACTGATGGGTAATCGTCCTGCCGCGGGAAAACAACGATTCAATTTTCACGGTGTATATTTTTGAAGTATATATATATAATATTTTTTAAACGTTACCCGACTAAATTTGTTAAAATGTCTAAAACTAACGACCGGAGCCGGCGAGATGTCCATAGGCTATGTGTAAGGACATCTAAGACAACAATGATGCACAAGAGTGTTTTCTGCATGGCGCCAATTATTTATAATCATTTACCAAAACAATTAAAGGAACTAAATATAATCCAGTTTAAAAAAGCATTGAAAAAATACCTAATTTTTAAGTCTTATTACAGTATATCCAAGTTTTTATAAGTAAATTATTGTCAAGTTACTCTCCTTGTCAATTATATTTTATTTTACTTTTGTAGATTTTTTATTGTTCTTTTGCTCTTTGTACTATTTCGTTTTATGTCAACTTATTAATTGTAAATTTGTACTATTTCGTTAATTTCAACTTATTAATTGTATATTGTACCTAGTTTTTTTATTTCAAAAACTCGTTTTTAAAATGAATAATTTTATGTTTACTTTTTTTATTTTGCACGCCAATATGTGGCAGAATGTGACAGTTATTAATTTTTTTCAACCGACCAACTTGTGAATGCACTCATGTTCTTGCAAATAAATGATTATTATTATTATTATACGTTTGAGTGATGGATAAAGTTTGTGATACCTGTAGTGAACAGATGTCGGATGGAGTATACTGCACTGTGTGCTGTATGACAATGCACTTCCAATGTGCGGGTATTACAGAAGCTGGCTACCGGAAATTGGGGGACAGAAAGCTTACATGGCGCTGCAACAAATGCAGGCTATCAGGCGCTACCCATCAACCCCTCTCATCAGCACCAAAATCACCAGTATCGGATTCAGCTGTCTTACTCGAAATACGAGCGTTGTCCGAGAAACTTGCCCCGTTGGAGAGCCTAAAGGAAGAAGTCTCAGCAATGAGAACTGAATTCGTCGATTTAAAATCGTCACTTAGCAAGCAAGTTGACGATATTATAAATAGACTCGAAGAAAAGTTAAGGGATATGGAAGAACGCGTCGCAAAGGTGGAATTTATAAAAGAAGATATAGAAAAGCTTCAGGATCGAGTGAAGAAACTGGATGAGGAATCCGAAGACAGGGATCAGTGGTCCCGAATGAACAATATAGAAATAAAAGGGATATGACAAAACAAAATAATGAGAATCTGTTGGAGATGGTCGCAAAAATTGGCACAAAAATTAATTATCCAGTCGCAAAAACTCAAATAAATTTTGTGTCAAGAGTACCAACACGTGAGAAGGATCGTACAAAACCTATTGTAGTCTGTTTCTGTAACAGGTATGTAAAAGAGGATTTCATTGCTGCCGCTAGACTGGAGGCCAAGACGGCTCCTCTGACAACCAGTCTATTTGGTCTACCCGGTAATCAAAAGGTATATCGACCTATACGGAGAACAAAGTCATATATGATTATGTTACCAAATCGTTTTTATTGCAGTTATAAAGCTAAACTGACCTATATATTGCATTAGTAAAATCATTTTTTCTTTAAGTTATGTAGTTTTGATAATACCAGTCGAATATAGTTACATGTGATTTATTTCTCCAAAAAATAAGGCAATATGCGTACGAGTACCTTTACTCGCCGTCTAGACCGACGCGGACGCAAGCGCGCGGAGAGGGGACATCGGCAGTCGTGACCTTGTTCTCGGCGAGGCGACCCGCGCGCACGTCTTCGTTGCAATAAGCAATTTTCAATACGTATTTTTATCAAAGTAGATTATTTATGATTTCAAAATGAAAAACACGCGATCTCAATACATGTTAAGTCTTGTGTCAAACCGTACACTTATAGTGCTTTGTCCGATTCTTCTGCGGTAAATAATGAAAATGAGGATATTCCAGGTAAGTAAGCAATAATTTATGTTATTTAAGTTATTTTTAGTATATCCTAGCCCTTTAGTATACTTTTGTGTATTTTTTTTAACTGAATCCCTCTTAATGTGAAATAATTATAATTTGTAGTTCTATGTTTTTATGTGGCCTTTTTCTATGGAGTTATTTTTCTTTTTCAAAATATAAAAAAAATATAAAGTTTTAATGTTTTTCATACATACAAACTCGGCTTAATGATATGTCCACCTGTTAATTTAGCACATACTTCTTAACATACAACTATATTACTCGGAAACTATACTAAAATATTGGGTTCTATGTGCAAATGTAACTTTTTTCGCTGGAATAGGTTCAAAACTTATGGGGCTCATGTGTAAATGTTACATTATTCTTTGTTTGATATAGAGATTTTTTCCAACTCAAAACTACCGTAAAAGCCTAACAATTTGTAAATTATTCTTTTATTGTTAGTTTATACAAACCTTTTTACAACTATTTGACGCAATTTCGTTGTTTTACTAATGTTATATTATGAATGTTTGGTTTTAGAAAACGACGCGGACAATTATGAAGTATTAGCGATGTCACCAGTGCCAGAAGGAGCTGAAAAAATACAAAAAGACCTGTCCGAAGTATGGGAAGACGTTTTTGGATCTACAGATGCCAAGGTCACAGACAATCAGTTATCTCAATTATCTCCTGAGCAAAATAATGTACGATTAACTAATGCTTACGACACATCTAACATTATTTTAGTTCATGCTAATGCTGAAAAATCTGTAACAGAAAACCAACTTGTTTCGCACACGCCTGACAAAAATCTTGAATTAACGCCTTTTGCGCTTGAAGCACCGTCTAGCTTTGAAAACTCACCAGCTATCAGCTTTGGCGACATACCCTCAATTCCAACACAAAACATAAATACCACGCCTATGCCTTCTCCTTTAAATACACACAAAACCTGTCACGATACCTTCTGTCCAGTTCATGATGCCGAACACTGGACTATGTCACCATCGACTAGTAAGGCCTATAGCACTCCTAACTATTACAGCGACGATGAACTCTCTACTCCTCCAAAAAAAAGGTCCAAGAAACGGTTGCGACGAACATCGGAGTGGTCAGACGTGAAACGAAAATTCCTGAAAAACATTGGACATAGATATGTCACGAAGAAAGGAAAGATGGTGGATGACAAATCTTTAGGTGTTCCGTGCCAATGCAGATACCGGTGCTTCGAGAAAATTACGCACGAACAGCGATACGCTGCTTTTCAAAAGTTCTGGCGTTTGGGAACACGAGAAAAGCAGTGGGCTTTTGTAGTCAAATATTCTAAAAAAATACTCAAAAATAGATGCTTAAATAGAGAAATGCCGAATAATCGTAAATTTACATTTAAATACTTTTTACCTGTGTCATCTGATCATGAGCAAGGCCACTGTAAAGTGGTCGATGTCTGCAAGATAATGTTTTTGAATACCCTGTCGGTTAGCGGCAAAATTATAATAACATCGTGGGAGAAATACGACGGCAGCAGTATAATAGAGGAGGATAAAAGAAGACGCCATAATAATCATAATCAGATAATAAAACCTGATGCAGTCAAGAGTGTATGTGATCATGTGCGATCCTTTGCTCCTGTTGAATCGCACTATATCCGGAAGAATTCTACAAAGCTATATCTGGACGGCAGTTTAACTATTTCAAAAATGTTTTTACTTTACAAGAATTGGTTTGATGTGTCTATTTATTCTAGTAAAGTAGTTACTGAACGCCAGTACCGGGATATTGTAAATAAAAATTTTAATTTAGGTTTCTTTATTCCTAAGAAAGACCAGTGTGATGTTTGTCATATTTTTCGTAACAAAAGTGATCACACTGATCAAGAAAAAGAAATGTACAAGATACATTTGTCCAATAAAAATGAAGCTCGTAAATTAAAAACTATTGACAAACGTGATGCTGTGGAATCTAATGGTCGAATCTTAACTGCTGTTTTTGATTTTCAAAAAGTCTTATCTTGTCCTCATGGTCAAGTCAGTCTGTTTTATTACAAGCGTAAATTATCCTGCTTGGATTTTACAATTTTCGATATGGGTAGAAAAAAAGCCTATTGTTATATGTGGGACGAAACAGTGGCAAAGCGAGGGGCAAATGAAGTAGGTAGTTGCTTGCTGGATTTTAAAGAGCAAAATGTGCGCATCGGTGTTAAGGAATTTCGCTTTTGGTCGGACAACTGCGCCGGCCAAAATAGGAACCGTTTTGTGTATTTTCTTTATACTTACTGTGCCAAAAAATTTAACGTGTCTATAAAACATCGGTTTCTCGAGAAAGGTCACACACAAAACGAGGGGGATAGTGTGCACGCTCTTATAGAGCGAGAGGCTGCAAAAAAAACTATATACACTCCGGACGAATGGCGTTTACTTGTCCGCTGGGCTAAATGCGTAGGAGAACCGTATGAAGTCCGGAACATGACAAGAGATTCTTTTTTTGATTTAAAGGCCCACGTGAATAACAAAGTGTGGTGTAAAAACACAGAAGGCGTTAAAGTCTCTTGGAACTCTGTGAGAGAAGTTTTTGTGGATAAAGCAGAACCTAACAAGCTGTTTTATAAATGTGGGCTGACCGACATCGATTATAAAACAGTTACTTTATCTTCAAATACCCGCCGCAATGCTATATCTGTTTTACCAATTTTAGAAGTAGCTTATAACACGCCACTCAATTTATCCAAAGATAAACATAAGGATCTAATTAGTTTACTCAATTTGGGAATAATACCGTCTCAATATACAATTTTTTTTAGATCTTTACCATGCAACAATGAAAGTAACGACATTGTTAGTAGTGATAGTGAAGAATAACATTAGCAATTTTTAATATGTACCAAGTTTTCTTTTTTTTTATCACACCTAAGTTTTGATTGGTCTGTGAACCGGAAGAGTTATGTTTTGTTGATTATTCTTTACTTGATTTTGTTATTTTATATTATATTATTTTATTAAAAACTATTCAAAATAACTTTCTTATTGATATACCTAAGATATGTCATGTTACTATTTTTCCCAACTTGCTTTTTATAGAGATCTTTAATGTTATAATTTTGCATTGTAGTTGGTTGTCCTATTTTAAGATGTCCTAGTTTTAAGAAAACAAATTACATGTAACTTTTTTTTGTTATCCTTTTTTAGATTTGTAAGGTTTATACTGTCTACTTTGTTTATTGTTTATAAAGTTTTATACTTTTTTTTAATATTTTGTATCTTTCAAAATTTAGTTCCTAAATAATAGGGTTACTTATGTTACTATAAGAAGAAATAATTATGTTAAAAGGGTAAAATGAATCTTAAAAATAAAAATTTAATTCAATATGTTGTTTTTATTAAGGTGCTTTTCAACTTTCATCACATAGAACTTCTGAAAACACTACTAATTCACATAAAACAAAGTTATACGTACACATGATGCTTATAGTTTTTCCATGAATAAGGTTACATGTGTACATACGACGTAGACATTTTCATAGTAAATGGTCACATATGTATATAAACACACAAAAATAATAAAATAACTGGTTTTACTCAAACTTATTTATGGAAAACAATGCTAAATAGTATTTTACATGCTTATGGAAAGAAAAAATCCTCCAGAACAATTAAGAAAAGAGTTAATGCTGGGTTTGTGCAAGACAAATTTGAAATCGCTCTCCTCTAAAGTAACGATTATGCAGAAGTAACTTTATTCTACGGATAGGTCGATATGTAAATGATCATCTTACCGTAAAAAATAAATTATTACTGTCGAAAACCAAGAAATCGGCTGCTGAAGCAAATTTTCAGTATGTTTGGATAAAACACACAAAGATACATGTACGAAAATCGGATACAAGTCCAGTTATTATTATAAAATCGGAAAGAGACTTAACAAAAATAATATAATTTACTTAAGACTAAAAGCTATACAGTTCACTTATACAATCTAGACACACGGTAGTGTGTCCGCCAAGTTCGAGCAAACAAAGCGACACAACACCGTGGGTTATATTACACGAACCATTTCGGGCTAATTTCGACACCCTATAACTCGAAACATATTTTATCTACGCATATGAAATTTCGAGTGTCTGTTGACATCCCCTTAATTGTCTAGAATACAAAATTTCATTATTCTATCTATAGTAGTTCTTGAGATATTGACGTCAGAAAATCGCAATTTTTACTATACACTCACTGACTCATCAAAAACCTAAACCACTTCCAATGGTCGTACTGACTTGAAATTTGGCATGGAGATAGGTCTTAAGGTAAAGAGAAAAATCTGAAAACGGCCAAGTGTGAGTCGGTTTTAAAAATAGCGAAGGTGTAACTTGGTTCTACTATGAAGTCATAATGAATTCAATGGGTCTATCTTCCAATGTTCGTATCGACCTGAAATTTGGCTCAAAGGTTTGTCTTTAGGGCGAAATAAAGTAAAAATCTGAACACGGCCAAATGTGAGTCAGTTTCGAAAACAACGAATGTGTTATTTTGTTCTACTATAAGTAGGTATGTACTCATCATGCCCACAGACAAACTGTGCAAACGGTTTTGCGGGGTTTTATGTATATGTTTGTTTTATAATTTAAAGCGTTTAATAAATAAATAAATAAATAAATAAATAATGGAGTGGAAATGAAATAAGACTTATTAAAAGGAGAATGACCAAGTGACTAGGCACTTAGTATCACTATCAAATATGTTGTGCTACAGTGTTATATATCTTATTATAAAGTATGATTCATATACTTTTAATTACAGTAATTATTTTTTAAATACTTCTCCGCTTTTTGCCGTAGTTTTGAAGTGAAATAGTTGCAAAAAGCGATTTTTTTATGAAATTTATCAACAGATTTCATCATCAATCTAAAGATAATCTGTATGTTGTGCTAGCAGTAGGGGACGGTTCCACTTACTTTATGCTGCAAAACAGTGACTACTTTTTAGAACCTCGTCATCAACATGTTAGTAATTCCAATTGTATCCGAAATGTCGATAGACGACGGTGACCACTTAGGTACTTCTTTCTTTGCTAGATTATTCTGTTGGTCAGTCTAATGATATAAAAAAATATAACTAGAAATACGAATCACACAGGCATTTTAAAATTAATACTGCAAATACTCAAACATAAGTTTATTAAATAAAAGTGAACTTGATGGGTACACCCATCAAGTTCTACATTTTCATATTATCCTATTCGTCAAAAATATCATCTAAAGAAAGGGCTGGGACTGGAAATTCTATTATGCCGTATTATTATGAAAAACTGCTTGTAGGTACTACTACCGTTAATTTCATTCGGTGGTACAAGCGTGCCCCAATCTTAATAACGTAATGATTGTTAACCCTTTATAAAGTACTCTGTGATTATTCTCTCTCGGTGACAAACGCATTCCAATTCTAATAGTCAGAGAAACGCACATCGGTTTTTTTAGCAGTTTCCTGAAACAATTTATTATTTCCAGTACATTTTAATGATGTAACTTGGCAAGTTTTAATAGAAAATTATATACTTGACACATTGCAGTTCAAAGGTGTCGATTAATTGCATTGAAAAGGTGTGTAGTGTGTGAAAACTTGCCAAGTAACATCATTAAAATGTACTGAAAATAATAAATTGTATCAGGAAACTGCAAAAAAAACCGATGTGCGTTTCTCTGACTATTAGAATTTTAGGTATTTCTTTGTAACATGATACTAATTCAAAATGTACCTTAAAAACTGCTGGAAATCAAGTGTGCATTCCTATAACTATTTATGATTTGAGGTATTTTTATAGAACTTGGTACTTATTTAGATCTCACTTCTTTTATAGGCGAAGCATTGCCATAGTATCGAACTTGGCAGCCTTTTACATTTATGTTTTTGATGGGATTAATTTAAACATAAATAATACTCAAAAGTTTGAGAGCCGTTGGACACTGCGTGCATCACGCGTTTTCCTAATGGTTCTGTGCCCGTGCTCCGTGTGTTCAAATATGTTTTATAAAAGTGTTCTGTTCATTAGCCATTTGTCACAACTTAATAGTGACTTTAAGTCTAACACGTTAGAGCTTTATTTTCAATGTATCACTATGTGGTTTATGACTAATTGTCAATTGACATCTCTAGCGGTTTGCTGCCGATTGCCTATTGTTCGTGTACATTACTTGTTGTTTACAAAGTTATATTGCGCCGTACACTGCCTTGCTGTGCATGACTTTTTCTGCTCCTACCCACTGCTTAGTTATTTATTATAGCAAATTGAAGAAAATAATGTTGATCAGTTTTAGTATTAATTCAAGTAATATTGTTATTGTGAGGCTCCGGTATGTCTGCTATTAACATTTATTACCAAAATGTGCGTGGTCTGCGTACGAAGACAAACAGTCTTCTTCGAAATGTATGTATTAATAACTACGATATTATCGTGTTCACAGAAACATGGCTTACGGATGATATTTGTGATAGTGAAATGTTTGATGGTAGGTATTTGGTGTGGCGTCGTGATCGTGACTATTCCCGTACCGTACAAAGTCGCGGTGGTGGTGTTTTAATTGCAGTTAGAAGTTCCCGTCTTATGGACTACGCCGAGTCCAGGAGTCTCATACCAGACGAGCAGTTCGGTTTTAGAACCCAACACTCGTGCGTCCAACAAGTCCACCGCATAGTCGAGCATATAAGCGCTGGTTTTCAGCGTGGAAGGCTCACTGGCGTGCTCTTCTTCGATATAGCAAAGGCCTTCGACAAGGTCTGGCACAATGGCTTGATCTTCAAGCTATACCAACTCGAGGTGCCAGATCGTCTCGTGCTCATCATCCGAAACTTTTTGTCGAATCGGTCCTTTCGCTATCGCGTTGAGGGCACCCTCTCTTCCCCTCACCCTATCCGGGCCGGAGTCCCTCAAGGCTCCGTACTCTCTCCACTCCTCTTCACGCTATACGCTAGCGACATTCCTCGCGGTGGCAAACCCCAAGTAGCTATGTACGCCGACGATACGGCCATCTATTATTCAGGCACCAGCCCCTTAGCAATAGGTCGAACTCTCCAGACCGCGGTCACGACCCTCGGGAAGTGGTTCACGAAATGGAGAATCGAAGTCAACCCTACCAAGAGCGCAGCCGTTCTCTTTAGCAAGAAACGGCAGCCTCCCGCTCCCCCTCCACCTATAACCCTCTTCGGCAAGTCTATCCCTTGGGAACAGCAAGCCAAATACCTGGGTGTGATCCTTGATCGGAAGCTTACCTTCATAGCTCATATTAAAGCGGCACGCGCGCGGGCCGCCTTCGCTCTCGGCCGACTTCATTGTATGTTGAACAAGCGCAGTGAACTCTCTCTTACTTGTAAGAAGAGAATTTACACTGCGTGCGTGAGACCTATCATGACTTACGGCAGCGTCGTATTCTCTCACGTACCCGATTATCGACTCAAACGAATGCAAACTCTCCAAAACCGTTTCATGCGTAGAGCCACAGGCGCTCCAGGTTACGTTCGTAACTTGCAGTTGCACTGTGACTTAAAGCTGCCAACAATCAAGCAGTTCATGAAACGCGCCGCGATCCGATTTTTCGACTCCTCCGAAACCCACCGTAACCCGCTAATCGTAGCGGCCGCGCGATACGTACCTTCCGTAATATCTAAGATTAAACGTCCCAGACTTACTCTCTCCTACCCCGACGATAAAACAACGCTTCTCCAAGAAGCATTCGATTTAGCTAGCAGTAGCAATACAAAACACAACCGCCGTATATTACGTCCTCGCCGGCGAGGCCCGTCGCGTATTATAAATAATAGTAACGTAAATGTTATCCTCCCGTCCCTAGACCAAGCTGGCCCGAGCCGGCCAAACTAGCAATAAAAATATGTCCCTAAATAATAAAAACTTAGATCCAGCCATCCCTTGCTGTTTTGCTTTATTAAGATTGTTAGCAACGCACTAAGTCGAGGTCCGAACCCCGCAGGGGGTGCCCTTAGTGGACGTTGCTGACGTAGTTAGTTTTTCCTATTGCTCTGGCTGGAGGCCTTAAGGTCCTCGCCAAAAGTCCGGTGAAGCAGTCAAAGCCTGCGCTCAGGCTAACTGCAAAGATCTCTACCAAAAAAAAAAAAAAAAAAAAAGCAGTTAGAAGTGATCTCACTGCCATTGAGAGACACGACTGGCGTAGTTCGGCGGAGGACCTCTGGATTTCGTTGATTCTCAAAAGGTCCAGGCCTTCAGTGACTTATTATCTTCATATTTGCACAGTTTACCTTTGTAATGAGAACCAAGGTAACTCATACAATATCCAGTTGAACAACTTCACGGATAACCTTAATCACATAATGTTAACAAATCCGTTGGATAAATTCATAATAGTGGGTGATTTTAATTTTAGCAACAATGTTGACTGGATAAGTGTACGAATAGTTTAGAACTTACCCCCATTAATATTTCCTCTCAACACATAAAAGATTTCTTTGATGCCGTCTTAGTAACAAATCTCAGTCAATACAATAATATAAAAAAATGTTAACGATAGACTATTAGATTTGGTGTTTTCCAATGATTCCGTTGGCGTTTTAGAATGTAATGACCCGCTGGCACTGCCAGTAGATCTACATCATAAACCATTAATTATTAAGGCTAATTTTGTTGAAATTCATAAACTTGCGGATAAAAAAACAACTTAATATAATTATTCAAAGGGTAATTACGAAGCTATCATAAATGATCTAGATCAAGTAAAATGGGATGAGTTGTTGCAAACAAACGTTGAACGAGGCTGTAACAATCTTCTATAGTAAACTGTATAAACTTAGAGATAAATTTATTCCAATTAAAACTAAAACTCACTGTTCACATCCACCTTGGTATAACTCTGCCTTAGTTAAAATGCTTAAAGAAAAATATAAATATCATCGCAGATACAAAACGTACAGAAATATATCCGACTATCATTCCTTCTCCATACTGCGTAGCCGAGTTATTGAACTGGAGAAGTCCTGCTTTAATACTTATATGGACAAAGTGGAATCAGCTATTATAAAGAACCCAAAGTCTTTCTGGTCCTACATTAAAAGTAAAAAGAATACTAACACTTTTCCTAATGTTATGCGATATGGAGACGAGACTGCATCTACGGGAGAAGGTATCAGTAATTTATTCGCCACATTTTTTCGTTCTACTTATCAAGAACCAGACCCATTGGCACTCGCGGATTCCTCTGATTTTTGCGCAGATGATGTTACTACATTTATAAGCTCTGTTGAGATAAGTTATGCTGAAGTGTTGAGGTTGCTGAAATCTTTGGACCTTTCTAAGGCGGGCGGACCTGATCAGATACCTCCTATTTTTATTGTAAACTGTGCAAAAAGTATCGCAGTACCAATATGTATACTTTTCAATCAATCACTAACAGAAGGTGTAGTACCGAACATATGGAAGTCAGCCTTTGTAACTCCCATCTTTAAAAAAGGAGACAAGTCAGACGTGGCCAACTATCGCCCTATTTCAAAAATATGTTTGTTTGCTAAAGTGCTTCAGCGAATTGTATATAATAATGTATACACAGCATTAAAATCTAAACTTGGTGAAGAACAGCATGGTTTTATCAGAAAGCGATCTACTACATCTAACCTAATACTATCACATGAATACGTTACGAAGGGCATGGAACAGCAGGCACAGGTAGATGTTATATATACTGATTATAGCAAGTGTTTCGATCGTATAGATCACAGGGTTCTATTGGATAAGTTACTGAAGGCCGGTATACACGAGAGTTTATATCGTTGGTTCTCTTCTTATATAGAAAATCGTCCTCAAGCAGTGGTGCTTCGGGGATATAGTTCAGGATGGTTTTCTATACCCTCAGGAGTGCCACAGGGATCCATCTTGGGACCACTTCTATTCACGATATTTATCAGCGATGTTAAGCTTTGCTTTCGACACTCCTATGTCCTGCTGTATGTAGATGACATGAAAATACATAAAGTTGTGCGGGATATAGGGGACGTCGAATGCCTTCAATCCGATCTCGAACGGTTTGAGGGATATTGTAGGCTTAATAAGTTACAACTAAACGTGTCCAAATGCTATCACATAACCTTTTCTAGGCGTAAAACAATAATAGGTGCTGGATTTAAACTTTACCGCCAAAACATCAACAAAGTCAGCAGCATAAGGGACTTAGGAATTATACAGGACAGTAAGCTCTTATTTGATGAACATATAGACGTTATTGTAAAGAAAGCGGCGAAAGCACTGGGATTCATAATTAGAAATACCGCTGACTTCCGTACTCTTAAACCAGTTAAGATTCTATACCGTTCCTTCGTACGCAGCCACTTGGAGTATGCGTCACAGGTTTGGAACCCTCAATACGGGGTTTACACGTCTCGTATTGAGGGTATCTAAAAGAAATTATTACGTTATCTCGACTTTAAGGCAAAATTATGGTCTGAAGATTACATACATCGTTGTAAAAGGTATCATTTTCTTCCGTTGGAAACTAGGCGTCAGATCAATGATATATGTTTTTTTATTAAATATTGCTAATGGTACAGTGGATTGTTCTG
Source organism: Autographa gamma (assembly GCA_905146925.1). Classification (NCBI taxonomy): domain Eukaryota; kingdom Metazoa; phylum Arthropoda; class Insecta; order Lepidoptera; family Noctuidae; genus Autographa; species Autographa gamma. The sequence goes on from CAJHUD010000013.1 coordinate 137,548, forward strand.
AACTTGTAGCCAACTTATCTCTGAAAACAAATATGATTGGTTTCCGTCAGCGACCACTTTTACATGTGCCTTTTGAAACGACAAACTACAGACGTAATGCTTTTCTGTTAAGGGCAGCTCGGAGCTTCAACGTCATACCACGAGACTTAAACATAGATCTGTTTTACACAAGTGCAGGCACATCAAGGCGTCTACTGGCCAAGTCTTTTTTCGATGTTTGAAGTATGTATATACCTATTTACTAGAGATGCCACGAATAGTGAATTGGCCGAATACCGAATACCGAATATTCGGCAACGCTGTCGGCCGAAGCGCCGAATATTCGGCCGCCGAATGCTTGGTGGGGGCGCGTTAGCTGGAATAAGACAAGTCACAACCTGTCTTTCTCGTTGCGTTCGCGCGGCAGGCGACGACGGTGGGCGCGCGGGGCGGGGTGCAAGCAAACGTTGTTTGTATTTTTTATTTTTTTTAAACTTGAATGAAAATGATAGGACTCTTGAAACACACAACAGTTTCTGGAACTGTTTTGAAGAATTCGCTACAAATAATGCTAATAATGATGAGCAGGACGTAGAGAAGAATGCTGTGGCAAACGAGTTGGATTTTTATTTGAACACAGTTCGCCTAGATCGGAAGGCCGATCCTTACAAGTGGTGGTCAGCAAACGAAAAACAATACCCGAACCTTTCGAAATTTGCAAAAGTTTATCTTTCTTCGCCTGGAAGTAGCGTTTATAGTGAGAGGTTATTTTCTGAGGCTGGTAACGTTTACGATGAAAAGCGCAATCGTTTGCTACCTAGAATAGAAAATGCTGAAAAGCTCGTTTTTATCCATCACAACTGATCATGAATATGCCTATCTTTTTGACACAAATCTTGAACTTCAATTAGAAATGTTTTCTAATCATTCAGGCAAACTAAACAGACTTGGCACAAAACGCATTTTTGAAAATATTTTCGATCGCCTTATTATTGACATTCAAAATTATCCGTTTGACTCTGATACTATTGATACCTCGAACAACAGTGATTTATTTCGTATATAATAATTTAAACATTCTTCACCAAAATATTGCTGGACTATTAAATAAATCTGACATGCTAACAGTTCACATTAAAGATTTATCACAGCAAAAAAGAGATATAGATGTAATTTGTATCACAGAACACTTTAGTATGGCTGGACATGAAAAGTTATTAAATATTACAAATTACAAACTAGGAGCAATTTATTCGAGGCGATCACAGAAGAGAGGTGGAGCATGCATTCTGGTAAAAAACTGTCTAGATTATAAAGAACTTGCAGATGTTTCGCATCATTCTATAGCTAATGTTATTGAATGCTGCGGCATAGAATTACCAATTCATAACTTAATTATATTATGTATATATAGGCCACCTAACTTTAATAACTTAAATGTATTTTACGATAAATTAGAGATTATTTTGAAAAAAACATGTACCAAATCTGTCAAGAAAATAGTAATGTGTGGGGACTTTAACATAGACACGTTGAAAATAAATAGATTGACTTTAGATTTTGAAAACTATCTATTGGGCTACAATCTCAAATTAGAACATCGACAACCCACTAGGCTCGTCAGCAATACTTGTTTGGACAATTTTGCCTGCAGCTCTCAATTAAAGTGTTCACCCTCAGATCACATCAAACATAGGAGATTTGTTATAGCGCCCCGGCACGTCCGAACGCATCTGGCTCAATTTGCACTTGATACCGATTTTTGCCGACATTCGGCAGTAACTACGCGCTCGCGTCACGTCTCTCGGTTTTTGCCAAAATGCCGAGTTGTTCTGTTGTTGTTTGAAAAAATACAAGCAAAAAAGTGAACTACGAGAAAGATGGAATCTCATTTCATGTGTTAGTATTACAATATTTACATATTTCTTCTATAAAACCACAAAAATAGAAATTAATTATAACATAAATGACATTAAGTGACAATTCATCCTTAGCGTAATAATAAAATACATTGCTTGCTAAGTAAGAATCATTAAATTATTCGTTGCGCTTCATGGCGCAATGGATGCGTGCGTCACCAATACTCACAAATTCAAAATGTAATGACAGTCGCGTGGTACCTCCGCTGTACCCGGCCGTAAAATAGTGATGCAGTTTCACGAGTAATCTGTCGTAACGATAAAACAATGTATCGATATAGTGTTAAAGCGTGTGTTTTAATGTTTTAGTTGTTTATTTAGCTTACAGAAGGTATAGAAATATGTCTTTAACCGTCTTCAAAAAAGGTGGTTCTCAGTTCGACCCGTATGTATATATGCCAGTTCGCGAAACACGACGCCGACACTTCGTGTACATTAGTATTAGTTAATTATGTAGTATGTATTTATAGTATTATTAAGTTGTGTTAAGTAGAGTATTGTTTATATTTATATGGGCCTTGATGCCTGAAATATGGATTATTATCATTATTATCTGTATGTTATTGCGAGATTATCTCGTGTTCGGCTAAACCAATTTTAGTATGGTTTTCGGAAAAATATTTGTTACGTTTAGGCGAAGGTACATTAGTACATAATAATATTGTAACCGACCACTCAAATATAATAAATATAAGTGTAGAGTAATCTACCTACTCATTTGTTTAATTTTTCAAGTCAAATAGATATATCAATACCGAATAATACCGACAATATAATATTTTTTTTATTTATTTGATGAACCATATTTTGTCGTCTGTTTCATCGATAAATATTTTATCGACCAATTTTTCCCATCATTAGCGTGTGTGAAAAATGCCGTGATTGGAGCAGTGAGTTGTGTGAGTTAACAGTAACAATGATATTGTTGTGTTTGCAGCAAATCACGTTGACTTTTATGTTTGTGTGTGCGCTGTTGAGATATTCGTTTGGGCGTGTACAAATATAAATGTGTGAAAAGTGGCGACATCGTGTACGCATACTAAAATTACAAGGATAGCACATCTCCCTTGTTTGATGTGATCTGAGTGTTCACCAGATGTATTGGACTTTGCATTATCTGATCATACTGCTCAACTATTAGAAGTTAAGGTAATGAAATCATATAGAATAAATACTTGGCGGGTAAAAAAACGAGACCTATCCCACGAAAATATTACTAGGTTTAAAAGTTACCTTAAAAGCCTTTCTTTTTCTGAAATGTATCAAACCAATAATGCTAATGAATCATACGATTATTTTATTGAACAGTTTCGCTGGTTATACGATCTTTGCTTTCCATACAAACTGGTAAATGTGAAGACAAATAAAAGCATTAAATGGGTGTCGCGTGGTATCCGAGTTTGCAGTAAAAAACAAAGATTTTTATTATGGAAATACAGACGCGACCCATCAACTTCTAATAAAATCACCTTCAAAACCTACTCGTGCAGGTTTCGCAAAATTATTAAATTAACTCAAAAAGCGCAAAATAATCATTTTATTAACACCTCAAGCAATAAATCTAAAGCATCTTGGCACGTTATAAATAATAAATGTCGATTTACCGAACCAATTTCCCAAATTAGACTTGAGAATAAGACCATTACTGATCCGACAGAGATTGCGAATGCTTTTAATGATTATTTTATTGACCAAACACAAAAAAATATAACTAGAAAACTAAACACTAAGAATTTGAGAAATTACCCTAACTCAATGTTTATGCATCCAGTATTACCGCAAGATATTTTAAGAGCGATGCAATCCTTAAAAAATGAAAATAGCACAGGATATGATGGTATATCAACAAAGGTTGTAAAATTCGTATCGGTTGATATCGCCTCACATTTAAGTCACATACTAAATACATGTATTAGCTCTGGCATATTTCCGGACAGCTTAAAAACAGTAATAGTTAAACCACTCTTTAAAAAAAACTATAAGAATGATCTCGTTAATTATAGGCCAATTGCATTAATACCAATTTTTTCAAAGGTTCTGGAAAAAGTTATTTACGACGCTATTAATAATTTTCTATCTAAATATGACATCTTATGTACAGAACAAAAAGGTTTCCGAAAAAATAAAGGGATAAATATGGCTGTTTATGATCTGTTAAATGTTATAATGCAAAATGTTGATAAAAAAATACCAGTTTGTGCAATCTTTACGGATATGTCGAGGGCATTTGACTGTGTCGATCACGAAACCTTACTCAATAAATTAAATGCAATAGGAATCAGAGGAAATGTATTAAATCTCTTAAAATCTTACCTTAGCAACCGTAAGCAGCATACAGAAATCACTAAAATATGCTTAATGACTAAGAGTGAGAAAAACATTCTATCTAAAGCAAGAATTGTTAGGTATGGTGTACCACAGGGCAGTGTGCTGGGCCCATTATTATTTTTACTATATATTAATGATTTGCCACGACACGTTGAACACCCTTTGGTCCTTTTCGCTGATGATAGTACTGCCTTAATTAAATGCTTCGACAAAAAGACATATGAAGAAAACATCAATAATACATTAACAGATATTATACACTGGCTTGAACAAAATAATTTGATTATTAATATTCCAAAAACAAATGTCATGCATTTTTATCAACGAATTCCACCACAAACCCTACATTTATATCATAATGGACAAAAAGTTGAACAAGTGGCAGTTGCTAAATTCCTTGGAATAATGATAGATAGCCAACTAACCTGGAAACCACAATCAGAAGAAGTATGCAAGAAATTAAGTGTAGCTGCGTATGTGCTTTTTAATTTATCCAAAAAAGTAAATATGGCCACAAGATTAGGTGCATATCATGGTTTAGTTGCGTCGATTTTGAGATTCGGTTTAATATTTTGGGGGAATTGTAGACTACCTAAGTATTAATAATTAGTAGCGAGCTAAGATTGTGTCAAGATGAAATCAGGATGCCTAAAATTGATTTATTTAAATTTTGAAATTGACGAAAATACTATTTAATTTTAGTTTTACAATGTATTATGATTGTTTACGATTTTATTTTATTTTTTTATTATTTAAGTTGATTATTTAGTGTCATTATTAACACTGAGCACGTGAGAGGACTCACTTATGCAGGATGGCCGAGCTGTAAGGTCAAGTACTCAAGATGTGGGTATTGATATAAAATACTGCGCAGACTGCATAGAATTACTAATTATATATTATTTGATGTAGTAAGTAAGTTGACATTAGTAGAATATAATCGATTATATTTGAATACCTACAAAATGTGAGTCATTGCTAATGACAACATGACATATGGTTGTCAGTTGAAATAAGGTATCATTCTACTTGGTGCATCTTAATCAAAGAGTAAAGTAATAGAGAGGGAAAAGAGAGCCCTCTTACGTGATAAAAATGCAAACTCATTTGACAGAGCGCCACCTACAAACTGACCCCGAACTAATCCCACACACACACACACACACACATAGTTAAGCGAACGTTTGTGTGCGTTTATGCATGTTACCCTTTCTAGAGACCTATTTCCTAGGGGCTATTTTGTTTCGTCCTATCTCTATAACATGTTTTAGTAGAACATGCTACAGAAATAGGACGAAACAAAATAGTCCCTAGGAAATATTATGTATACTAAAATGTATAAAGAAAACAAACAATTATTATTTACTAGCGGCCCGCCCCGGCTTTGCTCGGGTGCAACGCTGATACCTACACTATATATCTGTTGCAGACAAATAGTATAATATGGCATTTTACATACGGCGTCGTCAGTTTAAAAACGTTTGCGGTTATGTAATATGCCGAAGGCATTAAGGCACCGAAGGCACCTTATTCTCTTCCTCCTAACAATTGTGTTGTTAGGAGGAAGAGCATAAGGCTCAACTCCACGCACTTTCTTTCGATAATAACACTGAAATACGGATCGGGAATTACAAAATGCGAATACGCAGATCGCAACAAACGGCCTTATTGTGATTGTTAATTTTCAGTTGAAGAACTGTCACTTTATACATCCTGAGTAGAATCTGACACCAGGTCTTTTCAAATAAAGTTAGTTTTTGTATTTTATTAAGTTGTATTTTATTCATGTGTCTATTACAATTTAAGAGAAGATTTAAATATTTTTCAATAACAAACAAAATATTTCTGTTGATAATTTAATGTACCTGGTAGATAGTAAATAGTACGGGGCCACGTTTTAGATGGCGACTCTTCGTTTACTTCGCTGTCAAAATGTACTGAGTGTCACCCCCCTGATCTTAATGATCAATCGTGTTCAAATAAATCCACCATTATTAAAACAATCTCTGTTTTATTTTTGAGATAAGGCTTTGATCCTTCACAACTTAGGAGTGGATTGCCTTTCTCCATATACTTAAAACAGTTGTAATTATTAATTAAGTGATCGTGATTCCCAAACTTGGGTAAGTTGTGCACATTTATTTATAAAGATTTCTAACGGCCGTTACCTACCTGTTGTACTATATTCTTGTGTTAATTTTAGAGGTACATACGAGTCCGACTGAATATTGTAGCTTTATTCTATCCTGTGTGTAATGCTAATAGTTGCCTTCCTTCCACTATGTTTTATTTAAACTTTCAAAGTTTAACCTTGTAACCGTCTCTGCTTGCTTACTTTTTCTATTAATTTTGATTTCTCACACTTAAAACTCTTCCGCCGTTATAAGCCCTAAATTGCTAATCTAGTCCTTGCCGTCCTTCCTAGCGTTTCCCGTGCGCCCCTTATACCGGCAGCTTAATGATTCGGCCTTTTTCCTAGGAATTACGTCACGGTTCAACTGACGGAACTGAATACCCAGTCTCCTTCATCGCCTGCGTGGATTGACCGAGCTGACCGGGACTACGCCTGGAGGACGGGACCTCGCCAGGGGAGTGTGGAAGGCTAGACAAGTGCGCAACGACCTAGGCCGAACCTAACTATTTTTTTAATATACCTTGTTTTCCTCTTTATAATTTCAAAACTTAGTTTTATTTCTTCTCTTTCTTTGTTCACGTTCTATAAATGTGACAAACTTCAAGCAGGCGGTGATGAGTAACAAGGCGCAACTTATTCTATCCAGGTCCAACATCAGCGAGAATGTTAACGACGATGGTTATACCCAGATTTCAAGAAAAGAAAACGGCAGCGTATCGAACACTACACCGAACCTATGTATAAACCAAAATACCAACCTAAAAACAAACGTGGAACGAATACCACATCAACATTGAAAGCAGCAGAGCAAATAGTTCCGATATGTATATCTAGGTTTGCAAACGAATGCACGGCAATGCATATAAAAAACTATTTCATCAAGAATGGGCGCACCGTTTATGGCATTGAAACGCTGAACCAAAAGAAAACTACGAACTTTAAGTCATTTAAAGTTTTGGTAGCCAAGAAGGATCTCGTGACTGTGCTAAAAGAGGAATTTTGGCCAGAAGAAATAGTTTTATTTTATTTTTTTATTTATTTTTAGGATAAGAAATAGTTTTTAGGATCTATAAACTAAGTAAATACGAAAAAGAAATCAACACAGTCTCGCAATTACCAACAAACAACGTAATTAGACGTACAATACATATTTACGTATTAAACTACTAAATAAATAAATACATCAAACGTACAATACATATTTACATACTTGAAAGCGCAGGACGGCCTTCATCAGAATTATTCATCTTGCAGCGTGGGTATGTGTGGAGTAGGGTAATTTGAATTAAAAGCGTTATCTTGGAGAGTTTAACAACTTTACTTGAAATAAAACTAAAATCCCATAACAATTATCACCAAGGCTCTATTTAACACTCAATCACACAAAAGTACTTAGATTTAAACAATGGATAGCGATTCGTCGGAAAACGTGGTGCGCCAGCGACCGCTCTATCATTTTTCTGTCCCAAGATGGCCGCCCCGCTACCATCGACTCGACGCTCCGCTAGAGTGAAAGAGATAAGCTGCCACTCTTGATATTGAACCTCCTTGTGTGCGCCGACACGGCCATTCTGACATACGACCGTCCTCGGGCGTTATTGTTTTCCTGGAACATACATCACCAAAACATCCGCTCGTCCATCCTGCTACAGGACTTCACATGGGTTTTCGATTGTACCGTCAAAAACAGAGTCAATCACAGTTAGACATTGAAATTTGTTTGTTTTGACGTTTGACGTCTGTCTCTGCAAGTTATCTGTGCAACTTTTTTTACTTATTAATTAGTAAATAATAGTCATAGTTATTTGAATCAGTTTAATTTGTGAACTTCGTAAAAACCTTTATTACATACATTGTAGTGAGTGCTAAAGAGTGCGTTTGTGGGCTGCATTTGACTAATACAAATACAAGTCATTCAATTTGTTTACACTGCTACCCGCCGAAATCAACAACATAAGTTACACGTCAGTGGCAGAATTGTTGACATCGCTGCATCGTTGCCAGTAACAAAAAACAAACCCTGAGGTTTTGTTTCTCTGCCTATAGAGACATCTATCTCGCTGTGGATATCAATTTATAGATTTGGGTGGTGGATCCCCTGTAACGCCATCTAGCGCGTTTCTTCCGCGCCACCTTCGAAGCTTGCACACTCAGTCCACAGCAATGCCGACCGTCAAGTGCGGAGGATGTGCGCGCTTTGCCTCAGCGCTAGAGGGCGCTAGGTGTGGCAAATGTAACATTCTTTACTGTAGAATGTGTGGAGGGATCCCTGTGAATGCTAAGGTTACTCCTAAGTGGCGATGTCCTGAGTGCAAAATAAATGTTGCCAGGGGCAACCGGAATGATACCCCGGTCTTTTTTTTTTTTTGGGGGGGAAATCCTCATGGACTTCCTCCGCCTGGGGAGAGGCGGAGGATGAGGGGCATGCCGGACTCTTAAGGCTTGGGAACACCAAAAGCAGTTGCAGTGCGGTAGCAGTGCGTCTCCGTTAGAAAATAATGTAGTTATATGAGGGATGACACACTGAACAAACGCGGGCCCGCTGATCCTACCTGCTCCGCCACTGCACCGCGCACGCACTGCTCTTCTACAAAACTTTTGGACGGGAGCAGCGCAGGCGCGGGGCGGTGGCAACGCGGGTGCGGGGCGGCCGCAGTGAGTACACGTTGTATTACTACGTCCGCCATATTGACTAGTCACACCAAAGTAGTTGCGCGGGACAGACGCAGCGCGGGTCGTAAACGGTTGTGATTTTTTACAATTTTATCATGGAAACGAATGAAAAATTGATTGAGTTGGTGAGGAAATATAAATGTTTATATGATTTAAAGGATAAATATTATAGAAATACGGTTTACAAGATGCGACTATGGGTGAAGATAGCTCAAGAAATGAACATGACAAGTAAGTTGAAACTTTTATTGATTGTTATTAAAGTATGATACAAACTTTTCTCTCACGTGAAAAGCTAAATTTGATGATCTTTGATTAGTACGTCTTAAAGGTGCCAATGCATCTAGTTGTGATGTTGTTTCTTGCTGTGTTGTAGCCACCATTTTGCCGTAGTAAAACTGTCTTGTATGCGACAATCTTTTATTCGAACATAATTGTGTAAACAACACGTGCTTGGACGAAACATATAGCTGTTTCAACTTTACATTCAATAGGCCTGTGATAAGCACGCCATTTCTCTGTCAAAATACCGAAAGAGTTTTCGACAACGCGACGTGCCCGTCAAAGTCTGTAATTGAATTTTTTTTTTCTCTCATCGTTCACAACTGAGTTTTTAGGAAAAGGTCTCATTAAGTAAGGCTTCAAAGCGAATCCTTCGTCTCCAATCAAGACCTGTGGTACAGGATCAGTGGACCCTGGTAGCGGTTTAGCTGGCAATATTTCTCTTCTTGTTATGTAATTAATATAAAAAACAGAGTTTTCAAATATGCCACTGTCACTGTGCCTGCCGTAATTGCCTATGTCGACAATCAAAAATCTGTAATATGGGTCGACTATTGCTAATAAAACTATTGAAAAATATAGTTATATTTTTCAATATTATAGCAAAAATAATTAGAACCACTATTTGGTGGACATTCAATTTTCACGTGCTGTTTCGTCATCATACAGATTCTTAAAATCAGATCGTTTAGAATGTACCACGGACACACACGATGTTCTTAACGATTTTCAGCAGTGGCAATCACAACTGTTTTGACGGTTGTCATACGTGCCGTACTCGTTACCCGATTGGTGCTCCTGCTGCAACTGTCATGACGTCACGACCGCTAACGGACAAACCGCCGCCACACTAACTAACAAGTGTACCACGTAAGCGCGACAAATGGATGTGCGATTAACGCTTATGCGACAAAACTGTACTGCGACTCACCGTAGTTCGAATGCACGCTAGTGCGACACACTGAAGATCGACATCTCGCTAGTGCGACAAAAGATTGACGAAATAGAACATAAACATAGGTATAGAACCGACATAGGCCCAGACATCCATTGCTTGGTTGGGTTCGACTTTGTGACAGAGATCAATAGGTTAGGTTAGGTTAGATATTGTGACCTTGCAATGGAGCGAGCGAAGCGAGCGACGGCCTTTGATTATTTAATATCTACTTATTTAATATATATGTAATTCAGAATGTATCTCAGCAAACTACTGTAATACTGCATCAACGTACTACACTACCGTAGTGTCGCACTACCGTAGTGTCGAACTACTGTCGCGCAATCGTTTGTCGCACTAGCGAGATGTCGATCTTCAGTGTGTCGCACTAGCGTGCATTCGAACTACGGTGAGTCGCAGTACAGTTTTGTCGCATAAGCGTTAATCGCACATCCATTTGTCGCGCTCACGTAGTACACTCCTAACTAACATTCGTTTTCTCACCATCTTGCACGCGCGCGCGCTCCGCGATCTATCTCAAGAAAAACCCTTTAAACGCGTCAACTCGATCGATATTCTGCTGGGAGTCCCTATTCCGAGCAGTTCGTGACCTTCAGCAACAACTGTGGTGAAATCGGAACGCAGGCGGGTCATCGGCAGCAGACATAGCAGACCAAGGTACGTGCACGTGTTTTAGTTTGTTACTGCTGCACTTCCTGAACATCGTTTGTGTCATCGTCCAGCCTCTCGGGCTGTCCCAAGTGTGTGGTTACTCATCGTTTTTACCGCGACTGCACATTTTTATGGTGCCGAAACCAGGGACCCGCCATTATACGATTTAATTTTCAACCCAGTTTGACCTTAATAGTTACTGTAGGATCTCAATATTAGGCAATCTATCTTCCTTCGGTGCTTAATATTATAATTTTCGGCCTATACTAACTAATTTTGGTAAATCGTATCGAAAAAATATCGATCATAAAAATCCTTTGTTCATGTAACATTTTTAACTCGTATGTAGGTGTGACAAAATTATTTGAACGTACCGTGCTAATAGTCTCGAGTTGTCAGCGGCTTGCGTTCGGAAACGCAACCAACACGTTCCGCCTTCGGGAAACGTGATAATACTCTTCGTGAGATTACCGTGAAACCAAGGCAAGACTATTTTAGCTACATTCTTTCCTATTACATAAAAGAAAAATTGTGTCAATAGGTATTACGAAGCCAACATCCGTTTAACTTCAAAACCTAATCAACTTAACAATTTACATTGAACAAAGGATTTATGTTGCGCGTTTTACTCAGTCTATAATCTGTATATATAATATATACACATATACATTAACCATACTACCGGTTAACTTAAGTACTCGTGTTCTTATCGTGTTTACATCTTTATAAGCAGGTAGCGCTCATCTGTTGGAACCTTGTATCGCCGACTATTCGTTATCGGTTACCGATCTTGCTAATCGTTTAATAAAATAGTTTTCATCATGTCATTATTGTTAGGTAAACATTCGTCTCGTAAACAAAGTTGCTTTAAGAAATCGAAATCTCACTCTACGGACGATGAATATACAGTTCAAGATTTATCACAGTTACGTAGAAAGCGTACTTTAGCTATGAAGCGGTTGGATAAGGCATTGGAAATAGGTTCATTAGCAATAAGTGATGACTCACAACGGAATTTATTTCTTTCTTATTATCAGGAACTTAAACATATTTAAGATAGCTTTGAGAGTGCTCACCAGATTATTTTGGAGCTTTTAGATGATCCGGATCATGCAGATAATTCGCTCCAGGATACATTTGACGATAAATATTTTGAAATATTATCTATTCATCGTACTTTAACGAAAAGTGAACCTCAATTAAATAATAAACAAAGTTCTTCATCGTCGAATATCCGTTTACCGAAAATTGTTCTTCCAACTTTCAGTGGTGACATCAAGAAATGGCCTGAATATCACGACACTTTTAATGCATTGATTCATAATTCTAGTAATCTTACCGATACTGAAAAATTTCATTATTTATTCTCATCGTTGACCGGCGATGCATTATCTGTTATCAAGGCATTCCCATTAACTTGTGAGCATTACAACGATGCCTACCAGGCCCTTGTTACTCGCTATCAAAATAAACGACCTTTAGCTTTTACATCATGGAAGGACCTTTTAAATATTAATTTTAATACTACTGACGGTAATGAGTTTAGAAAATCATTGGACCTGTTTGAGGAAAATTCAATTATTTTAAAGAAAATTATTTTACCTGAGGACCGATGGGATTTTGTATTAGTCTACCACCTTCTCTCAAAGATAGACTCAGACTTGCGTTGCGATTTCGAGGAAAAATATCCAGATATTGAGTTTCCTCCATATTCACAGTTGAAGTCTTTCTTACACTTGAAATGTGAAGCGCTTTTACGTGATTCTCATTTTTGTGAAGCTAATAATAAACCTTCGAGTAAGCCACAACAACGATCTGTAAAATCTTACCAAACACATAAACGGGCGTGTCTCATGCGCTTGTGGGCAGTACTGATCAACCTCAAGTTTCCACAGCAAGTACTACAAGCCGTGAACCTCCTACGTCACAACCAGTTAGGTGCGCGTTTTGTGGTGACACTCACTCAATATCTTCATGTCAAAATTTTCTTAACAAACCAGTAGATGAGCGGATATGTATCGCAAGCAAAAGTAATTGGTGTTTCAACTGTCTTCGAGCCTCACATCAATTAAAAAGTTGTACTTCTATTTTTAAATGTCGTAAGTGTAACCGTAAACATCACACTTTACTTCATAAAGATAAACCGGTCGAGTCGAACCCAACCTCTTCATTATTTTCTAATAATAGTAACACAACTGTTTTATTAGCAACTGCCATTGTGCAGGTACGGGATGCGGATGGCAAGTTCGTATCTTTTCGCGCTCTATTCGATTCAGGGAGTCAGATTAATCTGATTACTGACTCAGCTGTAAAACAATTAAATTTAAAACTATCCAGTCCTACCACAACTATAAGTGGAATCGGTGAAGCCCCGGCTTCAATCTTAGGAGACATTAATTGCTCCATTGGGACTGGTGATCAAGTTTTATTTAATTTAAATATGCACGTAATGTCAAAAATTTGCGGGGACCAACCAATAGCTCAATTAAATACATCGGGTTGGTCTCACATCAATTCACTACCGTTAGCCGATCCCGGTTTTGACATTCCTGGCCGGATTGACCTACTGTTCGGTGCGGATGTATTCGCGGAATCGCTTCGTAATCGCACTATTAAAGGAAAATCGCATCAACCTTCCGCCTTCGACTCAGTCTTTGGATGGCTATTGCTCGGCAAAACTCGTTTAGCTACTCATTCGCTTGGTTCCCTACTGAACTGTTCTATGCAAAGTGATAGGGAACTAAACTCACGAGTTCAACGTTTTTGGGAATTAGAGCATCCCTTACCCCAGATGAGATAGCATGTGAACAACACTTTATCACAACTCATTCTCGTGACTCATCTGGGCGGTACATCGTGCAGTTGCCATTCAGGGACGAGTCCGAGCCTATGTTCACTGGTTCACGTGACATTGCTTTGCGTCGCTTCTATGCGATTGAACGTCGACTGTCACGTGACCCCGAATGTCATCGTCAATATTGTGATTTCATGTCCGACTATATATCTGCGGGCCATATGTCATTAGTCTCTCCAGATGACGTGGGGAATGGGAAATACTATATTCCCCATCACTGCGTCATACGTCCTGATAGCACCACGACTCGCCTTCGTGTCGTATTTGACGCCTCTGCAAAAGATGCACGTTCTCGATCGTTAAACGAAAGTCAACACATCCGTCCAAAATTACAATCAAACATTTTGGAAATTCTCTTACGCTTTCGTGAACACGACGTCGTTTTCATGGCAGATGTGCGTCAGATGTACCGACAGATTACACTCTTCGATGGCCATCGTGACTATCAGCGAATTCTCTGGAGAGCTTCGCCCAGCGAGCCTCTTTCAGAGTTTCGTCTGAATACGGTCACGTATGGCATCTCTTCATCCCCCTATCTCGCTTGCCGTACTTTGCGACAGCTTGCTGATGATGAGGGGGATTCTTACCCGCTTGCCAAGAGTGTAATCTTGTCGGACACCTACATCGATGATGTCGTCACCGGTAGTCCGGACTTCGCCACTGCGCAAAGAACAAAAACACAACTTATCGCTCTCTTTAAAAAGGGAGGTTTCCATCTTCGGAAGTGGGTGTCAAATGACAATCGTCTTCTATCGGATCTTCAACCTGAAGATTGCCTCACTGATTCTGTATCGTTAGATAAAGTTGAACCGGCTTCTTTCAAAGTGTTGGGACTCAAATGGGATCCCTCAACTGATTCCTTTCTTTTTGAAGTTCAATCTTCACATCGGCCATGTACCAAACGGTCTATTCTTAGTGAACTCGCTAGAATCTTCGACCCGTTAGGATTCTTATCCCCCTTGACAATACATGTTAAAAGCTTAATCCAAAAGCTTTGGATTATCGGTGCCGGGTGGGATGATGTTCCCCCTAACGAGGTCATCAGTACATGGAACAAATATCAGGAGCAACTTTCTCAGTTGCACCATCTAAAAATTTCGCGTAGAATCACTCGTACTGATTCACAATCCTACGAGCTACACGGGTTCTGCGACAGTTCGGAAACTGCATATGGCGCAGTCATTTATTTACGAGTAACAGACGTAGATAACAATTCTTACGTTCATTTCGTTTGTTCGAAAGCTCGCGTGGTGCCATTAAAACGTACCTCAGTGCCACGTCTTGAACTCTGCGCTGCAGTTTTGCTTTCAGATCTGTACAAATTCGTTACAGAAACTTATCTGTCTCGTATTCCTATTTCAGCTGTCTTTTTGTGGTCCGATTCCACCGTTACACTCTCTTGGTTGCGTTCACCCTCATGTCGTTGGTCTACCTTCGTTGCCAATCGCGTGAGTCATATTCAAGAAATAACAGCTATTGAATATTGGCATCACGTGTCCTCTGCAGACAATCCTGCAGATGACCCAAATAAGCGCACTAACCTTCCTTTAGGCACTCATCACAAGACAACGTTTGCAAAGCATCAATATTATGTAATTAGCCCTTACATTTACAAAAATATTCACAAAAACTGAACATCTTAGACCTCAAAAAACACAATCTAAAATTAAAAGTGAAGGAATGGCTTCTTAAACAGGACTATGCCGAAACGGAGACTTTACTTACCTTCATAACCTAATAATCACACATTCATCTCCATGCTCGCATAAATACTCAAACACTTATTTTCTTACATCCATACCCTCACACATACAACCCCCACCCACTTACACTTACTTACCTGCACAACAAGACTACATCACCTTCTCACCTACACACTAACACCTACACACGTACAATCACATCAATTCACCCTCACCTTCATTCTCTCACATGTTCACCCATAGTTCATTCATAAAAAAAAAAAAAAAATTATATATATATATAACTTTTCCTTTTTTTCCCTGCTGAATGTAAATCGACACAGTCCACTCATACATACAACAATTGGAACCTCCTTGCGAAACACTGTCTCTTAAGATACAGGATAACCTAGTTTAAGAGACAGAGTTCAATCTATTGGGTACAGACATTTGTAACATCCATGTTATTTTTGTAAATCTCTGTGACATATGTTTTCAAATTGTAATGATCTGTTTGTTCGCGAGGCCAATTTCCAAGTGAACTTCTTCACAACTCGTTATGGTGGGCGGGGCCACAATACTTCAAGAAGGACAACCACTAGCCTATGGGGCAAGAGCGTTAACCAAGTCTGAAGATAATTATCCACAAATTGAAAAAGAAGCACTAGCTATACAGTTCGGATGTAAGAAGTTTCATGAATATGTTTATGGTAAAGAACTGATAGTGGAATCAGACCATAAGCCACTTGAGACAATCTTCAAGAAAAACATACAATCTGCTCCAGCGAGATTGCAACGCATAATATTTAATCTTGCACCATACGCACCAAAAGTCATATTTAAAAAAGGCACAGAAATACCTTTAGCTGACTTTCTTAGTCGAGACTGTGATGCATCTAATCTGAAATTTGAACAAGAAGAAAATTTTAAAGTTGAAGTAATACTACCTATGTCACTTGACGCAAAAGAGGAGTTAATTACAGCTACAAAGAAAGATCCACATTTACAGTTACTACTTCAGACAATAATTAAAGGATTTCCAGAAAAAGTCAGTGAACTTCCCACAGAACTACAACACTATTTTAACTTTAAATAAGAATTGAGCTATCTCAAAGGATTAATTTTCAAAGGAAATAAAATTGTTGTAACCAAATCACAGATTCCTAAAATGCTAAAGAATATTCATCAAGGACATGCAGGTATACACAGCTGTTTAAGAAGAGCACAACAAATTCTCTACTTGAAGGGACAATATGATGACATCATAAAACTAGTCAAAACCTGTTCTGTCTGTGAACAAACACAAAAAGACAATATTAAAGATATAGTGCTAATTAAAAAGATTCCTTCACTGCCATGACAAATAGTTGCATCTGATCTATTTGAATTAAAAGGAAAAACTTACCTTGTAATCTGTGACAGCTACTCTGGTTATTTAGATTTTCAACAGCTAAAAGGTCAGTCTTCATATGAAGTTAAAGAACAACTGAAAAGGTTTGCTGTACATGGAATACCAGAAGAGCTACAAACTGACTGGTTTGGAAATAAACGAGGTATAAGAATTAAGTGGACTGTATTTTAGGAGGATGGCTGATTATCGCCAAGAGGTGAGCGAGCGATGTAGGTCTATGGGAAAAGGCACGCATACCTGGCTCTCCAGCGTTGGGCAGTACAAGATGGCGGGCGGCGTTCTTCCCGATGCGATCACAAAACTGTCACGTTCACACCCGCGGGCGGATTATCACAAAAGTTCGCTATCCGGCAGCAGCAGTAAGGAGGCGATGCAGCACAGGAGCGACACGGGCGCGGTATCGTGTGCCTCCTCTCGGCGATTCGTTTATTTCCAGCGGTTTGCGGAAGCGCGTACGTGCGTTACGCGCCAGGCGTGCGGAAGGATTGTGAGGAAGGAAGGGGCGGGGGTCACATCGCGCTACAATGACCGAATGAATGAAAATGAGCGGTCATTCGCAAATCGTTCAACAGTGTCTGTCAACTGTCAAATGATGTTTGAAAAGTGAAATTAGAAAAGATAGATGGCGCTACCACTGACAATGGAACACAATACATTGCTAGAGAATTCAAGATCTTTCAAAAAGAGTGGAAATTTAACCATGTCACATCTAGTCCACATCACTATCAAGGCAATGGGCTCTCCGAAAAAGCAGTTCAAGTAGCCAAGAACATATTAAAAAAATGTAGTATTGACAAGTCCGATGTTCAACTAGCTTTATTAAACGGGAGAAATACACCAAGAAATGACATTTTGGGTTCACCCAACCAACGGCTATACAGCAGAATAACCAGATCTCCATTACCTATAAAAGACAGTAACCTAAAACCAAACATAATGCAAGGTGTCACAGCTGAACTAAAACGTTTAAGAGAACAACAAGCCAATTACAGTAATAAGCACACTAAAAAACCAGACAATTTTGAAATTAATGATAAAATCAGGCACAAAGTTGCTCATCGCCACTGGGAAGGGGCCAGAGTGATAGAAAAGCCTGAAGGTCTACCTAGATCCGTAATCATTCAAACTGATCAAGGCCAAATCCTACGTAGAAACTTCAGTCATCTGCACAAGACACAAGCAGACATTACCAGCAACAGAGTGGTAGTTCCTGAAACTAAATACATAGATGAACCAGCAGTACAACAGGGCTTCCTTTTAATTCAAATAGATCAGATGCAACTATTTGTCATGGCAGTGAAGGAATCTTTTTAATTAGCACTATATCTTTAATATTGTCTTTTTGTGTTTGTTCACAGACAGAACAGGTTTTGACTAGTTTTATGATGTCATCATATTGTCCCTTCAAGTAGAGAATTTGTTGTGCTCTTCTTAAACAGCTGTGTATACCTGCATGTCCTTGATGAATATTCTTTAGCATTTTAGGAATCTGTGATTTGGTTACAACAATTTTATTTCCTTTGAAAATTAATCCTTTGAGATAGCTCAATTCTTATTTAAAGTTAAAATAGTGTTGTAGTTCTGTGGGAAGTTCACTGACTTTTTCTGGAAATCCTTTAATTATTGTCTGAAGTAGTAACTGTAAATGTGGATCTTTCTTTGTAGCTGTAATTAACTCCTCTTTTGCGTCAAGTGACATAGGTAGTATTACTTCAACTTTAAAATTTTCTTCTTGTTCAAATTCCAGATTAGATGCATCACAGTCTCGACTAAGAAAGTCAGCTAAAGGTATTTCTGTGCCTTTTTTAAATATGACTTTTGGTGCGTATGGTGCAAGATTAAATATTATGCGTTGCAATCTCGTTGGAGCAGATTGTATGTTTTTCTTGAAGATTGTCTCAAGTGGCTTATGGTCTGATTGCACTATCAGTTCTTTACCATAAACATATTCATGAAACTTCTTACATCCGAACTGTATAGCTAGTGCTTCTTTTTCAATTTGTGGATAATTATCTTCAGACTTAGTTAACGCTCTTGCCCCATAGGCTATTGGTTGTCCTTCTTGAAGTAGTGCAGCGCCAAGGTTTTTAGAACTTGCATCAACACTCAATGTTACAGGTTTGTTTACATCGTATAGTCTCAATACTGGAGGACTTTGAAGAACTTGTTTTATTTTATTCAATGCTTCTTCATGATGAATTTCCCATATAAAGGTTGTATTTTTGTGTAACAAATCTCTCAGTGGACTTGTTAAATCAGACATTTTTGGAATAAACTTATTTAAGTATGTGATCATTCCTAGTAACCTCTGTAGTTCTGTTTTGTTCATCGGTCTCTTCATTGCCTGTATAGCTTCTACTTTATCTGGGTGTGCTGAAACAATGTGCCCCAGGAATTTTATTCTTTCCGATTCAAAAATGCATTTATTTTTATTTAATTTGAAGCCTGATTTCTTTAGTGTCTCTATGACCTCACTAACTGTTTTTTGTAGTTCTTCTCTACACTTTGCATATATAAAAATGTCATCGATTGATACTCTTACATTTTTAAATTTAATGAGCAAATTTGTTAAAATTTCTTGGAATATTTCAGGCGCTGATGATACTCCAAAGGGGAGCCTCTTGAAAGAATATCTTCCCCATGGGGTAGCAAACGTTAATATTTTTTGTGTTCTTTCTGAAAGTTTAATCTGCCAGAATCCTTTTGTGCAATCTAATAATGCAAAGAATTTAGAACCTTTAATGTCAGCTGAAATTTCCTCTATAGTAGTAAGTGGAAAATGTCGTCTCAGTATGTTTTTATTTACATCTGATGGATCTATACAGATTCTAATTTTACCTTTTTGTCTTACAATAACCATAGGACTTACCGCAGGGGGTAGGCTGTGTTACAGGTTTTATGACGTCTAATTTCACCATTCTTTCAAGTTCTTGCTTTACCTCATCTCTTATAGCATGTGGAATTCTTCTTGATGGTTTAATTTCAAGTTTTGGGTTCTCAATGAGGTCAATATCATACTCATAATCTTTATAACAGCCTAGACCTTCGAAGATGTCATCTTTACTTTCACTTTCCTTCAGTGTTTTCACCCTTGCAATAAGTTCTAACTTTTCACAGGTATCAAGTCCTAGGATAGGTGTAACCTTTTCTTCAACGACCTTGAATATAATGTTGCTTTCTTCGTTTTTTATTTTACAAAGTAGCTTTGCTTCGCCTATAACTGCCATTTTATCTTCTGTGTAACTTATTAAATTTTTTGTTCGGCTTGGTTTCAGACTTGCCTTTTTTTTGCTCATTAAATGTATTGGTATAACATTGCATTGAGCTCCTGTATCTAGTTTGGCCATGAATTTCAGATTACCAACTTGTATTTGTCCTGTCCAGTCTTTCTTTTCTCCAGTACTTATAGCTGTTATGTATACCTCATCTTCAGAACTATTTGAGTTTTCTTCTACTGTATTCACTCTATTTTTCGGTTTGGGATGGTTTTTCTTGGTGCGGCACATTTTGGCAAAATGACCATTTATATTGCACTTAGTACAGGGTTTGTTAAATGCTGGACATTCTCTGCATTTATGGTTTGTACCACATCTCTTGCAGTCATAATATTCATTTTGTTTATTTTTGACACCTTTGTTTCTCACCGCTAATACTTTATCTGCTTTGTTTTTACCTTCAAACTCGTCTAGTTGTTTGGAAGCTTGTTCACTCGTTTTGCAGATTGTTATAGCTTTGGTCAAATCTAGTTTGTCTTCTGTTAACAATTTCTCTCTTACTTGATTTGATTGGATTCCAAACACTATCTTGTCTTTTAGCATTTCGTCGAGTAAATTGTCAAATTCGCATTTGCTTGCCTGAGTTTTTATTCTTGTTAAAAATTCGTTGAATTGTTCATCTTCGTTTTGTACAATTTTGAAGAATATGTATCTTTCAAACGATATATTGGTTTTTGGTGCGAAGTATTCTTTAAACTTGTCTTTTATGATTTGCAAGTTATTTTTGTTGGCGTCGCTTAGGTTAAAACTATTGTATATTTCGATCGCGTCTGCGCCTATCACTGCCATAAATGTTGCTGCCTGGACTTCGGCTGGCTTTTTATCAAGTTGAACAGCGATTGCATACCACTCAAACTGTTGTAACCACTTTTTCCAGCACGTTGATTTGTCGGAGTCAATTTGTAGGTTAGATGGCGGCTTTATTCCGGATACTGCGTCGTTCGTAGCCATTTTAAGTTTTTTCATTCATATATTTTCTTTTATTTTACCCGTTCTTTTTTATATTCTGACACCATGTAACGTTGTAATTATTATATATGATTTTATAGGAGGATGAGTAACACACCATGAGGCGTACGAAAACTATATATTTAATGGCGGCGTAATAATAGTACATATACGCAAGTTTTACACGAGGTTTCATACCACAGATAATATAATACTAGTCTATACTTTACATTATCAGAGCTTAGTAAAATACCATGTTTACATTGGACGTAATTTTTTATTATAATAGAAACAAAAAATATGTTAGACATTGAAATAAAACTACTTCTGATTTTATCGCGGTTTGTGTTTAGATTTTAGCTTCCGACGTTTCAACACCTTTGCAGGTATCATGGTCACGGGCAGACTCAAGTGGGGTTCGTCATGACGGTTCCGTTGTTGTTGTCGTTCTACCTTCATATTTTTATTAATTATGCGCTGCTTTTGTGTTTGATTTCGAGTTAGTTAATTATCGGATCCCAAGTAAGTGATATTTTCCAGCCATCTTCTCTATTGAATTTAGGTTGTTTTTTAATCTCAATAGGCTCGCGAAACATATTTGGCAGGAATTTAGGTTCTTTATCGTTCGTTTCCTAAATGTCCGCCTAGGACATTTCATTAAAACTGGCAACGGAGAATCTATAATAAAATGTATCAATTTCTTAATTCTCTATTGCATTAGACCCAAATTCGGCCCATGAGGCTAATCAGAACTTTGCTTTTTAGTGTGGTAAAATCATCAAATGAGTCCTCCCACCCAGGCCAGAGTGGGAGGGACCGTCAGACTAGTACTGATATCGTTCAATAGCCCTTTACGTTCCGGGGTCACGGTAATTCGTGAGTCCTGCTACCCTGGCAGGCTTTGGCCCTATAACAGGTGGGCCCCGTCATTATGCTGACACTTCTTGAGGCGCGTTTGAAACACAACGCGCCATCGCCCCGGGCATAGTCCATGGACCGACAGAGAGTTGCCCATAACTCGCCGCCCCCATGCCCACGCCTACGGTGGCCGGAGATCGTCTAGCGACGTCTGCCGTCGTGGGCCTCTACCACTGTGGCTGGGGTTGAGGGAGGCCGCTGTTCTCTCGGTAATAGGCGATCATCTCTCGCTTCCGGCCGTAGCAGCCTCGATACATGGGAGCGAGGAAACTTAAAGCGCCGTTACCGTCTTTTGTGACGAGTTAATGGCGCTCAAAGAAGGCGTGGAAATGGAGCGAGAGTTCATATGTGAGCTCCCAATCTGCGTTCAGCGCATAAGGGCTAGGAAGAGGGCTGACATAGCCCTCCTTCGGCCACCATAAATGGCCTCTAGCGGCAGAGGTGGGGACGTCTGTTGCTCTCTATATTAAAGGCCGAAGATGGCTCGCGCGGTGCTTCCACGCGCTTCCTTATCAGTGAAAAGGGGAAGTTATATCCGGAAATGAGCCTCCCTGCTGGAGATCGCGGTAGTTTGCACTGCTTTCCCGCCTGGTCTCCAGCATAAGGGAAGAGTGAAGCACTCTGGAGGTTTTAGCCGGTAAGAGTCCGGCATACCACTCCGCCTTCCCGAGGCTGCAGGAAGACCAAGTGGATTTTTTCGAGAGGGGCCTTAGCGCCGCAATTGCCCGGCGTGCCCGAGGCTAATCAGACTTGAAAAAGTAAAAAAAAGCGGTGGTAGACTTTGCTCGGTATTGAAGATCTGAAGTGTTTTGAAACGTATATTGTTGTATGTAACTATATAAAAAATTTAAGTCCAACGTAAACTGTTGTATGTATTACTTCACATGTAATTTTTTATTATTCACCAACGTAAAGTGTTGCATGTGATTATACAATGCTGATTTGGTATCTTCAAAGCGACGTAAGTTGTTGTAAGTAATCTTTACAACAGTTTAGGTTGTTGTCGTTATAAAACTACATAAATGTCATTATAAAATGAAAACTGAAATAATACCTGTGATATTATCGACACTCGCGCTTCAAAAACGATCAAGTTTTATCTGAGTTAAGAAAATATTGTGATCTTCGACCATTTTTTCTGAATAACTTTCAGCGGGGTCCTCGGTATTATTCATATTAATGACCATATCACATAGATTTTGGCCTCTTCTTTTTACAATTTGTGTGCGATCCATTTTACTAATCAAATAATAGACATAAGAATATTAATTACTTAAAAAATCAGATCATAGGCGCACTACCTCTACCCGTTCGGAAGTCCGGGGTAAACTGTCGCATGTCATACATACGCGGTGCGAGCCCCGCGCCCGCGTAAACTGTTGCGGAGGTAGATACAATGTTATACGCCGCCGTTTTAATAATCATACAACTTTATACGTCTGATAAATATGCTTAAAATTTGATTAAAAAGTAGGCAAAAATAGGCGGTTTTCTTTAAAAAACGTAAAACATGAAAATTGTGGGTTACAACAACTTACGTGGGAGGTATCGATATTATCTGCCAAGCCAGTGATACTGATTAAGGGGGAAAAAATTGAATGCATAGAACTGGCATGTAGTCTGGGCCTGACCTTCGATCCGGAGCTGCACTTTGAGGCTCACATAAACAAATCAGCGAGAAACTGTTTCTACAGACTGAGGGTATTGTATGGTATCCGTAATTTTCTTAGCCTACCAATTAGGAAACAACTTGTAGACACTCTAGTCTTATCTAAGCTAAATTACTGTGATGCTGTACATGGGCCTTGCCTGCTTGCTAGGACAGATAGTCTGATTCAGAATGCCAGTGTCAGATTCTGCACAAAAGTCCCTCGCAGGCACCATGTGACACCGTTCTTAAATCAACTCAAGTTCCTAAAAATGGCTGCCAGGCGGAAATTACATCTAGCTAGTCTAATGTTTGGAATAATTACAACCCACAAGCCGCACTTTTTGTATGAAAAACTCACTTGGAAAGCAACATACTACAAACACAGTCTTTGCTCTTCAGTTGATCCTTTGAAGGTTCCACCTCACAAAACTGCGGCTTTCAGGGGCAGCTTCAAATTTGCGGCAACTCACTGCTGGAATGATCTTCCACCACCTTTAAGGGCCCTGAAAACATCCCACACCTTTAGATACCACTATAAAAACCATTTATTAGATGCACAACTATCACTATAACTCATGTAACTAGTTGCTCACCTCATGGGTTATGGCCCACAGACCTTGGCGGTATCCCCTGTTGAGGAGCCGCTTGGCTGCTTCTTGTCTGCCTGTTTGTATATATTTTTATGCTAAGTAGCACTATTTCTGGACCTGTCCAAAGGCAATAATTGGTTAATATAATATATATAATATAATATAATATAAAAAATCAAAGCGAATTTAACAAGTTCAACAATTAAATTAAATTATTTATATTTCAATTACAGTATAATTATTTCACTACACGACACACTTATTTTTCTAATTTTCATGAAACTGTTTCCCTTTTTTTTTGGATTTTCAAAGACATAATCTTGGTTCTTACCTTGGTTAATAATGTCCTTGGAAAGCAACGCACATTGCTCTGTGTAGTCATCCTCCACTTTAGCGGATTGCCATAATAATATGTTTGTCTCACACTACACTAATACGTATCACACACGCAATACACATCTCCACCCAAAACATCACAACTCAAAACACCCATTATTGCATAATTTCGCACAACACTTTCCGCCCTTACAATTGCTTTTTTATATCTCCAGTGCAATTGGCCGGTTTTTCTTTTGACACTTGCCGTGCTGTCTATGGTTTGAGACGCTCTTTTTTTATGCTTTTTATTCATTCTGTCTATTGTCTATGTTTGTCCTGATATTCTAGTGACTTTGCTATGTTTAAATGTTTGTTTTTTCTTCATTGTTATTTTAAATTATGTTTTTACTTTTTATTATCTTTCTTTTTAAATGTATTATATTAATTTAGGTATGCCCTTTGCCGGGACGGCGTCATAATATGTCCAGGGCTGCCTCGGAGAATATTATTTTTCCGAGGTAAGGACACGTGGGTCAGCGCTGAAAACCAGCGCTGCTGTCTTGTGCCTGCGAGCACGAGACGCAGCTTCTATGCTGAGCGCTGACCTTTTCTCGCATAAGTGACGCAACTGCAGCGTTCTTCTTTCTTCTTTTGTTATGTTCTCTAGGTTTTTTGTTTGTTGCGTCCTTTTTACTTATGTGTTAATAAATGGTTTTTCTTTCTTTCTTTCTTTCAAATGAACAAGTGCCTCCTTTTCAACCAGCCCGTAATGGGTCAAGCCCGGACAACACTGTCCCCATCGGCTTGTCAACCAACAACAACACATCTGGACTGGACGAGTGCATCCATTCAACAAACCCCACTGGGTATGGCCCGGACGACACTGTCCTACCGACCAGGATCGACTATAACACATCTGGACCGGACGAGTGCATCCATTTAACCAACCCCACTGGGTATGGCCCGGACGACATTGTCCTACCGACCAGGATCGACTATAACACATCTGGACCGGACGAGTGCATCCATTCAACCAACCCCACTGGGTATGGCCCGGACGACACTGTCCTACCGACCAGGATCGACTATAACATATCTGGAGCGGACGAGTGCATCCATTCAACCAACCCCTCTGGGTATGGCCCGGACGACACTGTCCTACCGACCAGGATCGGCTATAACACATCTGGACCGGAGGAGTGCATCCATTCAACCAACCCCACTGGGTATGGCCCGGACGACACTGTCCATGCGACCAGGATCGACTACTTTAATCATTTACACATTCTCATGCACATACAATATAACATAGGTATCCATAGTTATGGACGATCTTGTTCATTAGGAATTTCAACTTCATGTTCTGCATTAATACGCACAGTAACCGGATACCGTTTATAAAGACTTTCAATCAAAAGCGAACAAGATGATCCACTATCGAATAGAATAGGAAACCGCTCACCGGATTCAACAGTTAGGTGATCAGTGGCTGGCCCCATAGTACAGACACCCAACCGGCGCTCGACGTTGCCACTGCTAATCTTGGTGTCTTTTTCCGGGTAGCGAGTGGCGATGCGACCTGGCTCGCCGAAGCAGTAGCACGCAGGCGACAATGCTTTGTTCGTACACCGTTGCCTTGGGTGACTTGCTGTTTGTTTGTTAATTCGCACGTCCTCGTAAGACTGTTTTCGCCTAGAGTTATCTGCAAAGACCAAATACAAGTCTGTAGTACCCGTCTGGGCATGCTCGGCCATACCTGACTAGCTACCCATTTATGACACCATGGACTTCTGACTTTACCCCTCACATCTGAATGAAACACTGGGCGGACTACTGACCAGGCGTCCCTTCGACTAACCACCAACTCGCATCGTGCGATAGACCGGACTACCTGTCAGCGTCCCTTCCACCATTCACACACAGCTGTTGCAATCAACTGGTTGGAACGTCGACCCGCATCCCACAGGCCGTCCCCATATCAATCTGATGCCACCCAGCTCATACCAAAGAACTCGCAGCCTGACCGTGGGCGTCGACCCGGTTCAGGTCAGCCCAAGCGATCAAGTACGCTACATACCCCATGTTAAAACGTGATCTGATCAGAGGCATTGACCCAGTTAAGGCCAGCCCCATTTTTCAAACACACTACTATCAACTACTTAAAACAAAAGAAAGTGGATCACCGGATGATGTAGTCAAGTTGCTCCTTGATGAACGGTGATGAGCTCACGGCGAATCCCGTCGTAACATCTTAAGACATTTCCATCAGCGGAATACGTTCGATGATGTTCCAAAAGCGTATGACCGCCTTACTCGCAGTGTCTTTTACAATACTCTTTCAGTGCTTTTGTAAGTGCCATTAGTAGATCGACGCCATCAAGATACATCTTTTCCACTATTATTTTGTTGACTGGGGCGTGGATGTCAATCAATCGGGATAAAAGCGACTCCTTATTTGACAATAGTTTCATTGCTAGGTTTCGCTTTTTTTTATTGTTGCCTATCTTTGGCTTGACCATCGTTCGATCCCACTTCTGATGAAAGCACAGGACGGCCTTCATCAGAATTATTAATCTTGCAGCGTGGGTATGTGTGTAGTCCGAGTAGGGTAATTTGAATTAAAAGCGTTATCTTGGAGACTAACAACTTTACTTGAAATAAAACTAAAATCATATAACAATTATCATTAAGGCTCTATTTAACACTCAATCACACAAAAGTATTTAGATTTAAACAATGGATAGCGATTCGTCGGAAAACGTGGTGCGCCAGCGTCCGCTCTATCATTTTTCTGTCCCAAGATGGCCGCCCCGCTACCATCGACTCAACGCTCCGCTAGAGTGACAGAGACAAGTTGCCACTCTTGATATTGAACCTCCTTGTGTGCGCCGACATAATAAACAACTACATAAATAAATACATCTCGGAACTAATAAGCAAGAAATATAAATATAAACATGAACAAGTTTGTGGAAATCATTACTCACCACGGTTTTCTGTCCTTCGGACTTTGTGCTCATGAGCGCCAACAGCGATAGGAGCAAATGGAAATCACCACAGTTGCAATTATAATATGTTTATAATAATATTATTCGCGGGGTACAACCGTGGTCGGTGATCTTAGACAAATAAATAATGTGACTATTACGCGGGTAGCGGTGTAATGCCGGCTCGCACCATAGCGAAATGTGGCGCATGCGCCCGATCACCGTGTGCTATAATAGGTACAAAATTATCAATGTTAATGTTAACTTTATTATAATGTTTAACTCCTTTGTACTCCTTCCTTTTAAATAACGTTGTTTTATTTCTTATTATTTTATATTTATTTGTATGTTTATTTTGTAAGTAAGTTTGTATATTAGTAACTGGTTTACATCCGTACGTCACAACATCATAGGTTCAGTTGAAAACCAGCGTCAAGCATTAGCTGCTTGACATATGCTGAACGTGACCTTTTTGGCACAGCTGCTAGGCCCACATTTAGCAAACGTGTTACGTTAACGTGTTACGTTAACGTCTTACTTTTTATTGTATTTTTTGCTTGCTATTCAAAATCTTTGCATATTGTAGCCATGAACCCTATATCTTCGGGCAATAACCATAGTTCTTGTAATGCTATTATATCATAATCTTCACATAATTGCGTGACATACGGTAATGACCTTTTTATAGAATTGCAGTTAAAGCTGACCATTTTAAGAAAGAAAGAAAGAAGAAAGAAAAAAAAATATTTGTCACAGCAACACACAAGCACAGGAAATGAAATGACAAAGTTAACACAAAAACAAAGGAGACATAGGTTTTTAACGAAAAATTTGTATGGAGCTAGTGTGAAAAATCGCATTATCTCCTAAACGGCATGTTTAACCGTAATATCCTTGGAGGTGGTCATAGTGCTAATTATTTATGATTTTTTGGTTGCCGATTTGACGAAAAATTTTATGCCGTTTTTTTTTAAAAAATCGTCAAAGTATTTTTATTTATTTTTACAATGAAAACGATCCCTTTCAGTGTCCAAGTTAAAAAGTTCGATATGTTATAAACCCAAATATTAATAAGACCCAACCAAAAAAATAAAAAAATATGCTGTATTTTGACACATTTTTACTAACTTCAATAAAAAAAAGATTATCAAACTCTTATTTAAGTAACATATAAAGATATATTTTATCCAAAATAATTTCAGGAATTAATACTAAGCTTTTATAAAAAAAAATTATATAAAAAAATTATATCATTAAATTTTCCAAAAAACAAACCCAAAAAAACTCAAACACAAATTTACAAATATGTACATATATAACTTTTTTACAAATTTTCCTTATCACTCTCGTTGTCAGACTCCAATTTTGAGTCAGCGTCCACATTGGATATATCCAAAAACTCGAACTCAGTTTCCTGAAATTGAATTAAGTCGACAGTTTCAGCAAAAAAAGCTCTGCTTTTTCTCTTGGCATGTAACTTAGGCCTTTGTGCACTTAGCAAAGGATCCGGAGAAACAACATGCCATGCCCCAACTTCGAGATTCAAAATAAGTTGGGGCATAGACATGGGGCTGGCATAATGGAGAAAAATAATATTGTGCCGATTAGAACTCTCTCGAAAGAAGCCTCAGAGTCTCGAAACAAAGATTTTAGGAGGTTCTGAAAACATCATCCGCGGAAAATAAGCAAGCAGGATTCCAATCAAGACATTTTAAATATGCTTGACGATATGGAAAGGCAGAGGAGGTCTATTGCTGCAAAAAGCAATATGTTGGCACGCCGATTTGCGCGGTGCAGTAAAGCTGTAAAAGTTACTCTATTCGCGGCGTACTGTCACTCGTTCTACACCTGCTAATTATGGAAGAACTACACACAGCGAACTTACCACGCACTACGCGTGCAGTACAACAACGCGTTTAGAGCTATGCTCAACCTACCGTGGCGATATAGCGCGTCTGGCATGTTCGCCGAGAATAGGCGTATGAATGCTGCAAATTTAATTTATAAGTAATATTTAATTTAATTTTTGTAATAATAAGGTATATTGATTAATGTAATGATGAAATTGTATTATTTTAGTGCTATAATGTTTATTTATTTTTGATGTCTTATGTGTATGGGTTTAATGCCTGAAATAGTTGAATTTTATTTTATTTTATTTATTTTATATATACAGCGTGAATATTAAGTCGTTGTTTTCCCGAAGCGAAAAGAGTTTGTATCGGTCATACAATCCATTAATATATATAAAAAAAAAATAGACTCAATAAATGGCGGATTAACAATTGTTATAAACAAAACTCGAAAGTGACTTGAACCAGTAGTAATATATCGCGCTATACCTACGCGGGCGGGCGCGCGGTTACCCCGAACACCGCGCGGTCGTTGCACTTGGCGTGTAAATCAGCTGATCGCTACTCGTGATTTAATAAAACACAAAACCAATAAGTAATTCAAATTTTCGCTTCAAACTTTTATGG
This sequence comes from Autographa gamma, assembly GCA_905146925.1. Classification (NCBI taxonomy): domain Eukaryota; kingdom Metazoa; phylum Arthropoda; class Insecta; order Lepidoptera; family Noctuidae; genus Autographa; species Autographa gamma. The sequence goes on from CAJHUD010000013.1 coordinate 167,586, forward strand.
GCTTAGGATCGTCATAAATACTTAAAAATCAAAATACTAAGGTATCTTTAAATAATAATAATAATAGTAATGATAATCTTTTATTTGCATGAATGTAGGTGAACAAATAAGTTGGTTACATGGTAATTTAGGATCCGTGTACATTCTGCCACATATGCTTTGGCACGCAAAACATTGTTTATCACTAATCAAATTAATTATTTTATCTAAAGTTAAGCAATACAATTAAACATTTACATAATTTAGTTTTTAACATAACATGTTTTAACATACATATACACTATTACAACATTTTAAGAATATATCAGTTATATAAAAGGTAACATAGTTACATGAAATTGTTAATTCTGTGCAGTCAAATTCGTTATTCATATTCGTTCAAAGTCATTAAGAAAGTCATCGATATTATAATAGCATTTTTCGGTCAATATTTTCTTTAATGTTTTTTTAAATTGGTTTGTATTTAATTGCTTAACATGCTTTGGAATTTTATTATAAATAGTTGGAGCTCTACATACGACACTTTTAGTTATCAGCGCTGTTTTAGCAGAGGGAACACAGAGCCTGCTATTATCACGGCGATTACGTTTTATAATATCAGAGATGCAAGGAAAAAGACGAGGGTTTTTATGGACAAATAAAGCTATTTCGAAGACGTAAAGTGACGGTAATGTGAGAAGCTTGTGTTTAATAAAAAGTGGTTTACAGCTGTCAGTTCTATGGATACTGAACATAGCACCGTATGCATCGTTTTTGCATTTTAAAAACCATATCTTTATTAGTTGAATTGCCCCAAAAAATTATGCCATATCTGAGGACAGACTCAACAAGACCGTAATATGCCGAGAGTAACGCATCAAAATTAATAGTTGGAGCAAGTTTATATAAAGCATATGATAGATTACTGACTTTTTTACATAATATGTCAGTATGCTCTTTCCAGTTAAGTCGACTATCTATAGTTAAGCCGAGAAAACGTGTAGTAGTAGCTTCCGTTACAACATAGTCGTCCCGAATCAATTTTATGTTTGACGGATTTTGTGATCTTTGTGCAAAATGCATTATATTTGTTTTTGTTAAATTAATTTTTAAATTATTATTATTCAACCAAGAAATTATAGATGTCAAAGAGTTATTAATGTCAAAATTATTCAGACTAAGGTCCTTACATGCAATAGTAACAGTGCTGTCGTCAGCAAACAGTGTCATGGGTTGATTCGTTGCATTGCAATGCATGCAAGTCGTTAATGTATATAATAAACAGAAGTGGCCCCAGGACACTACCTTGGGGAACACCGTATGATACACAATGTTTCATTGAATTGTAAGTTTCTTCTTTTTTAGTTTTAGGATTTACTCTAGTTATTTCTGTTACTTGTTTTCTATCTGTTAAGTACGATTTAATTAGATCTAAAACATTACCTCTAATACCATAGGCATCAAGTTTACTGAATAATATATTATGGTCCACATAATCGAATGCCTGTGACATATCACAATAAATAGCACAGACGGGAACTGTTTTATTTACGTGACATATAACATTATGGATGAATTCATAAATGGCCATATTTATAGTTTTATTTTGTCGAAAGCCCTTTTGTTCAGTGCACAAAATTTGATTTTTTTCAAGATAAGAATTTATTTCGCCATAAAGATATTTTTCAAAGATTTTTGAGAATATTGATATTAAGGAAATAGGCCTGTAATTTTCCATAAGCTGTTTGTTGTCTTTTTTAAATAAAGGTTTTATGATAGATAATTTGAGATCATTCAGAAATATACCAGATATTATAGACAGATTGATTATGTGGCTCAAGTGGTGACGGATATCCTCATTTACAACTTTTATAATTTTAGTACAGAATCCGTCATATCCTACACTGTTTGTGTTTTTGAGGTTTTTTATGATTTCTTTTACCTAAATAGGTGAACTTGGTGCAAGAAACATTGATTTAACACAGTGATTGATTAGTGAAGTTACATTCTTCCCAGCATTCGGAATGGGGATAACTTTATAAACAAAATATTTATTAAAAGCATTTGCTATTTCTGTAGGATTATTAATTGTTTTTTTATCATCAACTTTTATGCTATCAATGGAATCTTTTGGCAGATTGAGTCTAGTTTGATTTATTATTCGCCATGCCGTTTTACATTTATTGCTTGAATTTTTTATTTTATAATTATTTTGTGCACGTTTTGTCAATGATATAATTTTTTTAAATAATTTGCAATAATCTTCATACTTCAATTTATTCAATTTTGTAGGCTTTAGTATGAATTTCCATAGCAGATCCCTTTTCTTCCTACTGCACACTTGGACTCCGCGTGACACCCACCTTGGTGTCTGGTTGACTTTTATAATAAAATGAGTTTGAGGGAAACAAAGGTCATAAAACAATTTAAAATCATCTATAAAATATTGATAAGCTATGTTAGGGTCATCAGTATGATAAATACGTAAGAAAGATAGGCTTTTAATACACCTTTTAAATTTTTCAATATTATCTATGCTATAAACTCGTTTAGTGGAACGCCAAAATTTTAGTGTTGGTATTTTTTTCACAGGTACTTTGTAAAAAAAGTCGTATTTAGATAATTAAGTATTTAAGGCGTATTTAAAAATGGAATCAACTTATTTACAATGATTTTGATTACCTAACCAACTTTTAAATGTTTATTTACAAAGTACGAGTACTTACACTTAACGGTAGCGGAGTAATTGTTCGAAATGTAAACCACTACGTTCAATGCACAAACGAGCACGTTTTAACTGATTGTCTTTCAGTTTCATTAAAGTGTCTCTGTCACGTCTCACGATATTAAAAGCGTCCACAATCGCACTTATCAAAGAGTCGCGTGTTTGGTGTTCCTCACGATACACCAAGCGCTCGAGCTCAGACCACAAATAAAAGTCCAAGGAAGTCAAGTCCGGGCTCCTCGGTGGCCAAGGGTGTGGCCCGCCACGAAAAAAAAATGATAAGGATGCAGTCCTTCTGTGTTGAGCACTTTCATCGCACATTCATCACTTGTCGACGCGCACAGAACACTAACTAATAAGTAATAGGTTTAATATAAACTTTTAAACTATCGCGCTGCATGTTTATAGTAATATTATAACGGGGATTAGCGCGTACATGCATAAATACCTTTAGGGCTTGACGTTTCGACCGGGTTACACCGGCCGTGGTCGCAAGCAGACTGGAGATGCGGTGTCATTCTTCCGTGCACGGCGTTGATGATTTTTCTTCATCTACCCCATGTTTTTGAACTACCCTACACACTGTACTGACTGTGTCCGTATTACGATCACTATCCGGCCTTGCAGAAACGCGCGGTTGTGTTAAACGAATCACTGGATTCCACGATGCTGATAGATTAAAGCCGTCTTCCCGATTGAAATTAGGATGTTTCTTGATTTCAATCGCTTCTCGCACTGCTCTCGAATGAAAGTGGCGATCGGTGGAGAGGACTTGCGCGCGATGGAATTGAATCCAGTGACTGACGCCCGGCTGTAGAAGGTGCTCTGCAATTGCCGATTTAGATGTCTGACGGTTTTTTACTGCTGCGATATGTTCCTTGAGCCTCTCCGCGATCGTTCGCTTTGTTTGCCCTATGTATGACTTACCGCAGCTGCAGTCGATTTTATAGACACCTGGTTGTTGTAGGGGTAAAACATCCTTCGGTGTGCCCACCATGTTTTCTACCTTTGTCCCTGGAGTGTAGACGGTCGGGATGGAGACTGTTTTAAGGACAGCTCCGATTTTGTCCGTGACTCCTCTGATGTAAGGCATATAGGCTCGTTGTCTGTTAACGTCAGGATGCTCGACACGCTTCAATCGTCGCTTCATATTTCCTTTCACCCGAAATCCATTCTTTTGTAGCACCTCCTGAACATGTTCCAGCTCACGCTCTAAGTGTTCAGGGTCACAGAGATCAAAAGCTCTATTCTTTAATGACGTCATGACGGATTGCAGGTGTCTAGGGTGATGATGCGACGTACTATGCAGGTGTCTATGAGTGTGTGTAGGTTTTCGGTAAACACAGTGTCCTAATGACCCATTTGTTCTCGCACTTATTTTGACATCCAGGAAAGCGAGTGATCTGTCCCTCTCCATCTCACACGTGAATTTCACCTTAGGGTGAATGGAGTTCAGATGTTCTAGATATTGATCTACTTCTTGTTGGCCCCCTCTGATGACGCAGAAGATGTCGTCTACGTATCTCTTCCACAACTTGATGGTTTTTGGCCCCAAGGCCAACGCCTTCTCTTCAAAATGTTCCATCCAGAGATTAGCTAGTACAGGGGCTACTGGACTCCCCATTGCGACGCCATCAATCTGGAGGTAATATTGGCCGCGGAAGAGGAAGTAGTTGCCTTCTAAGCAGTGTTTCAGCAGATCAATATAATTGTGTGGCATCTCGTTATCACTCAGCTTGTCCTTGACTACGTCCAGACATTCTTTTATAGGAACATTGGTAAATAAAGACTCCACATCAAAACTTACCATTGTGTCTTCAGGTTCCAGTACTAGGGTTTTTAAAATCTGAACGAGATGTCGCGAGTCTTTCACGAAAGACGGTGTTTTTCCCACAAGTGGCTGCAATACTGACGCAACGTGCTTCGCAAGGTCGTAAGTGGGAGACGCAATTTGACTTACGATAGGCCGCAGTGGCACGTTGGGCTTATGTATTTTTGGCAAGCCATATAATTTAGGGGGTTGGTGCGATTTTGGTCTATAAAGATTTAGGTACTCGTCTTCAGTGAATAGGTCCTGGTGTTCCTGTATCAAAGATCGTATTTTACGTGTAACTCTGGCTGTGGGGTTGTACGTTACCGTTTTATAAACTTTATCGTCGCTTAACAATTCCCAGTTAAACAGTGCCACCCACGAGCGTAAGTTCTCGAATTTGTATAACCGCCGCTATTCAAAAAACAAAAACGCACCGAGCCATCTCAAGGACACCGTCATTAATTTATCTGACACGAGTTTAGATGAATCTACCTTCAACATCTTGGCTAAAGGTATGAACTTTGCGCTGACACCTAAACGAATACCGTATGAAAGTATAATTAGTAGTGTAGAGGAAACGCTAATACGTAATAAAGTGCCGCCCGGTGATGCCGATACCGTGAGACAGGACGTCGCGGTAATATTACGCAAAGCGAAGCCCCCGACTAGCAACATTGCTATGGAAGAGCGTCAGGCGCTAAAAATCATTAGGAGTGACCCGAATATTTTAGTGCTTAAGGCCGACAAGGGAAACGCCACCGTAGTAATGAACACTACTGATTATGAAAATAAAATACGTGAGTTGTTAAGCGACGATAAGGTTTATAAAACGGTAACGTACAACCCCACAGCCAGAGTTACACGTAAAATACGATCTTTGATACAGGAACACCAGGACCTATTCACTGAAGACGAGTATCTAAATCTTTATAGACCAAAATCGCACCAACCCCCTAAATTATATGGCTTGCCAAAAATACATAAGCCCAACGTGCCACTGCGGCCTATCGTAAGTCAAATTGCGTCTCCCACTTACGACCTTGCGAAGCACGTTGCGTCAGTATTGCAGCCACTTGTGGGAAAAACACCGTCTTTCGTGAAAGACTCGCGACATCTCGTTCAGATTTTAAAAACCCTAGTACTGGAACCTGAAGACACAATGGTAAGTTTTGATGTGGAGTCTTTATTTACCAATGTTCCTATAAAAGAATGTCTGGACGTAGTCAAGGACAAGCTGAGTGATAACGAGATGCCACACAATTATATTGATCTGCTGAAACACTGCTTAGAAGGCAACTACTTCCTCTTCCGCGGCCAATATTACCTCCAGATTGATGGCGTCGCAATGGGGAGTCCAGTAGCCCCTGTACTAGCTAATCTCTGGATGGAACATTTTGAAGAGAAGGCGTTGGCCTTGGGGCCAAAAACCATCAAGTTGTGGAAGAGATACGTAGACGACATCTTCTGCGTCATCAGAGGGGGCCAACAAGAAGTAGATCAATATCTAGAACATCTGAACTCCATTCACCCTAAGGTGAAATTCACGTGTGAGATGGAGAGGGACAGATCACTCGCTTTCCTGGATGTCAAAATAAGTGCGAGAACAAATGGGTCATTAGGACACTGTGTTTACCGAAAACCTACACACACTCATAGACACCTGCATAGTACGTCGCATCATCACCCTAGACACCTGCAATCCGTCATGACGTCATTAAAGAATAGAGCTTTTGATCTCTGTGACCCTGAACACTTAGAGCGTGAGCTGGAACATGTTCAGGAGGTGCTACAAAAGAATGGATTTCGGGTGAAAGGAAATATGAAGCGACGATTGAAGCGTGTCGAGCATCCTGACGTTAACAGACAACGAGCCTATATGCCTTACATCAGAGGAGTCACGGACAAAATCGGAGCTGTCCTTAAAACAGTCTCCATCCCGACCGTCTACACTCCAGGGACAAAGGTAGAAAACATGGTGGGCACACCGAAGGATGTTTTACCCCTACAACAACCAGGTGTCTATAAAATCGACTGCAGCTGCGGTAAGTCATACATAGGGCAAACAAAGCGAACGATCGCGGAGAGGCTCAAGGAACATATCGCAGCAGTAAAAAACCGTCAGACATCTAAATCGGCAATTGCAGAGCACCTTCTACAGCCGGGCGTCAGTCACTGGATTCAATTCCATCGCGCGCAAGTCCTCTCCACCGATCGCCACTTTCATTCGAGAGCAGTGCGAGAAGCGATTGAAATCAAGAAACATCCTAATTTCAATCGGGAAGACGGCTTTAATCTATCAGCATCGTGGAATCCAGTGATTCGTTTAACACAACCGCGCGTTTCTGCAAGGCCGGATAGTGATCGTAATACGGACACAGTCAGTACAGTGTGTAGGGTAGTTCAAAAACATGGGGTAGATGAAGAAAAATCATCAACGCCGTGCACGGAAGAATGACACCGCATCTCCAGTCTGCTTGCGACCACGGCCGGTGTAACCCGGTCGAAACGTCAAGCCCTAAAGGTATTTATGCATGTACGCGCTAATCCCCGTTATAATATTACTATAAGTAATAGGTTATGGTAAATGATGATGCGGTGTGGTGTGGGTAGGTTGACTGGGTGATAAATAAATAAGTCCGAGTCCAGCACACAGAATGTTCTTATAATTCACAATGCACATAGATATATTCACACACACACAACAGCAAAGATAGAATCCATAGAAAATAGAAGGAGTAGAAAGTATACAGCGATAGCACAGAAAGTTCACAATAGATAGTACAGATAAGCAAGTTCGCGCGGTAGGAAGCGTTAAGCATTCGGTAAACAAGCGACACGGGCTTCGCGGCCGATGATCGAAATCGACTGGCGCCGGGCGCCGCGCACCGTATGATCTGCGCACGCGCATCATTAGCGGTCCGATGACGTAGTAAACCAGGTAGTTCGTTTCCAATGCACGATTAGAATATTAGATTAGAATATTCTTTATTGTACACTATTAAAGTTACATATATTCATATCAAGTACAGTAAAGCGTACAATGGCGGTCTTATCGCTTATAGCGATATCTTCCAGACAACCTTTGGATGGACAGGAAAGATAAAAGACAACTGAGGTAGATGAAAGTAACGTAAGTGTACTACAAATATATATACATATAATTATATATAATAATAGATAAACTACATACATACTAATAAATATCTTACATAATAATATTTACTGTTACATACATACACAAGAATCTTAGAAGTACTTGCATACATGTAATAATGATTAATAAAAAGAAGTTAGTTTTGTTGCAAGAAATGTTCCTTTACCAGTTTTTTAAAACTACTTTGTGTCTGAGCTTGTCTTATTGACACAGGGAGCTTATTCCACAAACGCACACCTTGGACAGTAAAAGATTTGTCAAGGAACCCTGTAGAGTGTGGCGGCATCTTCAATCTCAAATTTTCCGATGATCTCAAGCATCGTGGATGTGTGTCATTAAGGAACGTGAAACGTTCTTTAAGATATTTGGGAGCCGAAGGATTGAATAAGATATTGTATAGTAGTGAGAGAATGTGCGCATTCCGGCGAAGACGAATGGGAAGCCACTTGAGCTTAAGGCGATAATCGGAAACATGATCATATTTGCGAAGACCAAATATGAATCTAATGCAAAAATTCTGAAGACGCTCAAGTTTATCTAGCTGTGCCTCATTAACATCTAGGTAGCTAACATCAGCATAATCGAGGATGGGAAAAAGGAGGGATTGTGCAAGTGCAATTTTGGTTGCAGTTGGTAAAAAATTACGAAGTCTTCTCAAAGAACCTGCCGAGCGAAACAATTTTCGACTCACTTCCTGAATTTGTTGACTCCAAGAAAGGTTTCGGTCCATGTGAATACCCAGATTTTTAACTGTGTCACTTATTGGTATTGCAATGCCATTGAGCAAAATCTGAGGTAATTGCGACCAGTTTACTCGGGAAGTAAGTTTGGAACTGCCAACAACAATAACTTGGGTCTTTAGAGGATTAACTGTCAACCCATGACCTGCACTCCAGTCGGTAATTCGTGCAAGATCTTTATTAATTATTGTTACCGCTTCTGATAATTTATTCAGTGTTGCTTGCGAATATATCTGCAAATCGTCTGCATAAAGGTGGTAGGATGAGAGAAGTCCTTGTGAAATGGGGTTTATAAATAATGCAAAAAGTAAAGGAAAGAGAACGCCTCCCTGTGGTACGCCGGCAGAAGTATCACACCACGAAGAGCATGCGCCTTCGATAGAGATTCGTTGCCGACGGCCACACAGGTAACTTCGAAACCAATCAATTGCCGTTGGAGATATGTTCAGAGAGCGCAGCATGCCAAGGAGAATATCAAAATCGATCGCGTTAAAGGCATTACTAAAGTCAAGTAACGCAAGAATCGTAAGTTTTCCATCCTCCATGGCCATCCTAATGTCATCCGTAATGTTGGTTAGGGCAGTTACGGTGCTATGTCCTGGACGAAATCCGGACTGGAAAGGATTAAGGAGGTTGTTCTTGCGCAGGAAAGCACGATGTCTGTTTGTTGTGAATGTATTGTATTATAATATTGTTAATAATTTTGTGTGATAGATAAGTATTTAGTTAATCGTGTAGTTAGTTATATAGTATATATTAATTATAATGTTTTATGATTGTAGATAGTTGTGATGTAAATATATGTAGATATTCGGAATAAATATTAAAATGTGTAAATAGTATTTCTCTTTGTTATTGTGTGTTTGTAATTATGTAGTGATAGGCTACATCACTCCCCCCCAGAGACCGTCACTACGGGCGATAAAAATCCGGGAATCGAACTGAACGGCCTGAACGCGTTCTTCTGACGTCATCCTGAGCTGGGACACTTTGTCCTATAGGAACAGGATGTGGCAGGAAAGAAGGGTGGGGGTTGGCAACAGGAGTAGGGGTTGGTATAGGATCGGGAGATGGGTCAGCCAGTATAAAGGCCGGTTTTAGGCGGTCTATGGATACTGTAACGCTCTTCCCTTTGACCTGTATTTTAAAGGTCTTTTCCCCTCGTTCGAGAACTTCATAAGGTCCGGTGTAAGGCGGTTGTAAAGCGCCACGTAATGCATCGTCCCTTAAAAAGACGTGACTAGACGAAGTTAGGTCTTTGTAGACAAATATTTTGTCTTTATTGTGTCGTGCGGCTGGTGTCGGTTGGAGTTTAGCTGCGAATTGGCGCAGGCGAGAGGTGAAGTCCGATATATCGGTGAAATCAGGAACGGTAGCCAGGAAAAATTCTCCGGGGAGACGAAGCGGCTCGCCATACACCAACTCGGCAGAAGACGATTGAAGGTCGCCCTTAAATGCACTCCTTATGCCTAAAAGCACTAGGGGTAACATATCCACCCAGTTATAATCTGCGTGGCACATTATGGCTGCCTTCAGTTGGCGGTGGAATCGTTCCACTAGTCCGTTACAGGCAGGGTGATACGCGGTTGTCTTGCGATGTTTGAATCCGATCATTTTTCCAAGATACTGAAAAAGTGACGATTCAAACTGTCGACCGCGATCGGTGACAATATCGGTAGGACATCCAAACCTGGATACCCATGATATTAATGCCTTCCCCACTGAATCAGCAGTCATGTCCACCATGGGCGTGACTTCGGGCCAGCGAGTAAAACGATCCACCGCCGTGAGACAATAGCGGTAGCCCTGTGAAATGGGCAAAGGGCCAATAATGTCCACGTGAATGAAGGCAAATCGCGCGCGAGGAAGATCGAACGTGCCCAATGAAGAAGACACGTGGCGATTAACCTTTGCGCGTTGACATGCCAAACATTGACGAGACCAGTCTCGACAGTCTTTGCGCACTCCAGGCCATACAAATCGCTCGGCAACAAGCTTAGCCGTTGCGTTAGCACCTGGGTGGCTCAGGCTATGAAGACTTTCAAAGACTTGTCTCCTCAAGTCTTTAGTGACAAAGGGTCTAGGTGTAGGGCTGCTAACGTCACAATAAAGCTCCGTACGAGTGTTGGGAACCCTCAACTTTTTCAGGCGGAGTGAAGATTCTCCTCCCAGAAGTTGGGTCAACTCCATATCGGACGCTTGAGATGCAGCCAGCATGCCTAAGTCGACTGGCATCTGCAGCTCATCGACACGCGAGAGTGGATCAGCAACGACATTATCCTTCCCTGAGATGTGTTTAATGTCGGTCGTGAACTGCGAGATGTAGTCGAGGTAGCGATACTGCCTGGGCGAACAATTAGCTTTCTTTTCGTTGAAAGCGTAACTAAGCGGCTTGTGGTCAGTAAACACCACGAAATGCCTCGCCTCTAGCATATGACGAAAATACTTAATACTTTCGTATATGGCTAAGAGTTCGCGGTCATATGGCGAGTACTTTTGCTGGGAAGGACTCAACTTCCGCGAGAAGAATGCGAGTGGTTCCCAGACGTCATTTTTAAATTGTTGTAAAACTGCACCCATTGCCAGGTCGGACGCGTCTGTTACCAGTGCAAGGTCGGCCTGACAGTCTGGGTGTGCCAGCAAGGCAGCATTGGCAAGACTCTCCTTGCATTTACTGAAGGCTAACAGAGCGTCACCCGAGATGTCAACTGGTTGCGAAGCCTTGACATTGCCCGTGAGTAGGGCATTTAAAGGGGCTTGGATGGCTGCAGAGTTGGGTAAAAATCGCCTATAAAAGTTGAGCATTCCTAAAAATCGTCTAAGTTGTCTAACTGTCTTAGGAATTGGGAAATCTGTTATGGCCTGGACTTTAGATTCCAAAGGTTTGGTGCCGGATGCGGAGATTCGGTAACCTAAAAATGTTACTTCCGATGCACCGAAGACGCACTTGGAGGTGTTGACGAGGACGCTGTACTGTTTCATCCGATTAAACAGCTGATGAAGGTGAGCCTCATGTTCGGCTTCGTCCTTGGAGAAAACTAGAAAGTCGTCAAGGAAACAATAACAAAAGTCTAGACCTCTCGTCATCTCGTCAACAAACCTTTGGAATGTTTGACCAGCGTTTCTCAAACCGAAAGTCATAAAAGGGAATTCATACAGACCAAAGGGAGTAGTGATGGCGGTTTTTGGTATGTCGTCCTCAAAAACTGGAATCTGGTTATAGGCCCTCATCAAATCGATGGTGGAGAAGACGGTACAGTCAGAGATGGAGTGGGCGAAGTCGTGGATGTGCCTAATAGGGTAACGGTCTGGAATAGTCCGCGAATTAAGCATACGGTAATCGCCGCAAGGCCGCCAGCCGTTATCCTTCTTAGGTGCAAGGTGTAAGGGAGAAGACCAGGGACTTTCAGAAGGACGCGCCGTGCCGTTGTTAAGCATTAGCTCAAATTCGTGCTTAGCTATTTGAAGTTTGTCCGGTGCCAGTCTGCGGGGGGTACATGAGATAGGTGGACCGGGTGTGGTCCTAATGTGATGTACCGTGTTGTGCTTTGGAGATACCAGCGTACCTGCAGGGCGTGTTATTTCCGGGTACTTACTTAAAATAGCGTGAAAACGCGTGTCGCCTGTCGTAACCTTAACAGAAAATATGTCTGCATTAGCGATGGAAGCATGTGATGACAAGGTTGTTGTATTGTCAAGTAGGCGTTGATTACGGCAATCTACAATTAAGTTATAAAAGCAAAGAAAATCAACGCCTATTATTGGCTTAGTTACATTTGCAACAATAAATCGCCACACAAAATTACGCCTTAAGCCTAGGTTAAGATTGAGCTCGATAAAGCCGAATGTTTCGATGATCGACCCGTTGGCTGCAGTAAGCTCGAAGTCAGTCTTGGCTCGACGTTCCCGAAGCGCAGAGCGAGGGTAGACGCAAAGGTCACTGCCAGTGTCCACCAGGAACTGGATATTCGTCCTGCGGTCGGTGATGAAGAGGCGACCCTTGTATGCTGGGCAATCGTTTGTCGCCACTACCGACTGCCTGGGGCGTTTCCCGCCTTGGTGTAGTCGCAAGGCTTCAAGCACTTGTGAGCCTGTACGCCGAACTTACTGTGGTACCAGCACACGGGGTACTTCTGGTAACTAGATTTCGAGTGGCTGCGCTGTCGCGATGGCGAACGACGACGATCTCGTGGTCTCGAACGATCAGTGGAATGGCAGCAGGCTGTTCGGGTATGCTGCTCCAGCTTCAGGGTGAGGTGCTGCACCATCCTCTTCAGCTCCGCGATCTCGTCTGACTGACTAGGAGACGGAGACGTCTGTGCTCCACTAGAAGATGCAGCGGCGACGTTACACGGCGACGTCAGCTCTTGTATGCGGTCTGCCAAGTCTGCCAGCTGCTCTAGAGAATGCGTGGGTTGTGACGCCAACACTGTCTGAATATTGTGTGGAAGACGATTGCACCATATCGATTTGAGGAAGTCATCGGGTACCGAACGTCCTGCCAAGTCCTGGAGATGTCGCAAGAACTGTGACGGCTTCCGGTCACCAAGTTCTTCGTGAGTCAGTAGTTGCCTGACCTTCTTTTCATGGGACGCGGATAGGCGCTTGATGAGTTCCGACTTAATTTTGTCATAGCGGTACTTTGCCGGAGGATTGATAATAATATCCTTTACGGCCTTTGCATACTGCACATCCAAATTGTTGGTGACGTTATTAAATTTTATGACGTCATCAGTGATGTCATGAGTATCAAATTGTCCTTCCAACATTGCGAACCACAATTCTGGATCCTCTGGTGAAAACGAGGGAACTCTAATTTTTAATATTCGCATCTCGGCATCATTGTGGCCAGTGAAAACGCGCACTCGGCGCGTCCGCCGCGTGGTCACGTTGTCGTCCTTGCGCGAGCCAACCGTTTTCATCGAATCGCTACTATCACTCATTATGGTACCTGGGTGATCCGGTATCCTTAATGCTTGTGTCCTTCAGGGGTCACCAGTTATGGTAAATGATGATGCGGTGTGGTGTGGGTAGGTTGACTGGGTGATAAATAAATAAGTCCGAGTCCAGCACAAAGAATGTTCATATAATTCACAATGCACATAGATATATTCACACACACACAACAGCAAAGATAGAATCCATAGAAAATAGAAGGAGTAGAAAGTATACAGCGATAGCACAGAAAGTTCACAATAGATAGTACAGATAAGCAAGTTCGCGCGGTAGGAAGCGTTAAGCATTCGGTAAACAAGCGACACGGGCTTCGCGGCCGATGATCGAAATCGACTGGCGCCGGGCGCCGCGCACCGTATGATCTGCGCACGCGCATCATTAGCGGTCCGATGACGTAGTAAACCAGGTAGTTCGTTTCCAATGCACGATGTCTGTTTGTTGTGAATGTATTGTATTATAATATTGTTAATAATTTTGTGTGATAGATAAGTATTTAGTTAATCGTGTAGTTAGTTATATAGTATATATTAATTATAATGTTTTATGATTGTAGATAGTTGTGATGTAAATATATGTAGATATTCGGAATAAATATTAAAATGTGTAAATAGTATTTCTCTTTGTTATTGTGTGTTTGTAATTATGTAGTGATAGGCTACAAGGTCATAGGTACTAAGCCGTAGGCACAGAGCGCAACATGTGGCGGCATTGTGTTTCGGCGCTTGCCGCGTGCATGCAAGCTAATTTATACCGTATCACCATGACCGAGAGCTTATTTTGCTCTGAGCATTTATTATTCATTCTTTCTTTGTAAGTTTGCCGACAACACGTGGCGGCGGCGCGTGCGTTTCGTGTTACCTACAGGTGTCTACGTTATCTCTAGTGAGTGAACAACTATTGATTATCGCTCTTTCGAGTTTATGAATACTTTTTAATGATTTGAAAAAAAAAAACATTATGTTTTTTAAGTTAAACTTTGTATTTCGATAGTACTACTGATGGGTAATCGTCCTGCCGCGGGAAAACAACCATTCAATTTTCACGGTGTATATATAAATGTCCGCGCCATGTGCAGTTTCCGAACTGTCGCAGAACCCGTGTAGCTCGTAGGATTGTGAATCAGTACGAGTGATTCTACGCGAAATTTTTAGATGGTGCAACTGAGAAAGTTGCTCCTGATATTTGTTCCATGTACTGATGACCTCGTCAGGGGGAACGTCATCCCACCCGGCACCGATAATCCAAAGCTTTTGGATTAAGCTTTTAACGTGTATTGTCAGGGGGGATAAGAATCCTAACGGGTCGAAGATTCTAGCGAGTTCACTAAGAATAGACCGTTTGGTACATGGCCGATATGAAGATTGAAGTTCAAAAAGAAACGAATCAGTTGAGGGATCCCATTTGAGTCCCAACACTTTGAAAGAAGCCGGTTCAGCTTTATCTAACGATACAGAATCAGTGAGGCAATCTTCAGGTTGAAGATCCGATAGAAGACGATTGTCATTTGACACCCACTTCCGAAGGTGAAAACCTCCCTTTTTGAAAAGAGCGAAAAGTTGTGTTTTTGTTCTTTGTGCAGTGGCGAAGTCCAGACTACCGGTGACGACATCATCGATGTAGGTGTCCGACAAGATTACACTCTTGGCAAGCGGGTAAGAATCCCCCTCATCATCAGCAAGCTGTCGCAAAGTACGGCAAGCGAGATAGGGGGATGAAGAGATGCCATACGTGACCGTATTCAGACGAAACTCTGAAAGAGGCTCGCTAGGCGAAGCTCTCCAGAGAATTCGCTGATAGTCACGATGGCCATCGAAGAGTGTAATCTGTCGGTACATCTGACGCACATCTGCCTTGAAAACGACGTTGTGTTCACGAAAGCGTAAGAGCATTTCCAAAATGTTTGATTGTAATTTCGGACCGGTGTGTTGACTTTCGTTTAACGATCGAGAACCTGCATTTTTCGCAGAGGCGTCAAATACGACACGAAGGCGAGTCGTGGTGCTATCAGGACGTATGACGCAGAGATGGGGAATATAGTATTTCCCATTCCTCACGTTATCTGGAGAGACTAATGACATATGGCCCGCAGTTAGATAATCGGACATAAAATCGCAATATTGACGATGACATTCGGGGTCACGTGACAGTCGACGTTCAATCGCATAGAAGCGACGCAAAGCAATGTCACGTGAACCAGTGAACATAGGCTCGGACTCGTCCCTGAATGGCAACTGCACGATGTACCGCCCAGATGAGTCACGAGAATGAGTTGTGATAAAGTGTTGTTCACATGCTATCTCATCTGGGGTAAGGGATGCTGCGGGTGGTAATACACCTAATTCCCAAAAACGTTGAACTAGTGAGTTTAGTTCCCTATCACTTTGCATAGAACAGTTCAGTAGAGAACCAAGCGAATGAGTAGCTAAACGAGTTTTACCGAGCAATAGCCATCCAAAGACTGAGTCGAAGGCGGAAGGTTGATGCGATTTTCCTTTAATAGTGCGATTACGAAACGATTCCGCGAATACATCCGCACCGAACAGTAGGTCAATCCGGCCAGGAATGTCAAAACCGGGATCGGCTAACGATAGTGAATTGATGTGAGACCAACCCGATGTATTTAATTGAGCTATTGGTTGGTCCCCGCAAATTTTTGACATTACGTGCATATTTAAATTAAATAAAACTTGATCACCAGTCCCAATGGAGCAATTAATGTCTCCTAAGATTGAAACCGGGGCTTCACCGATTCCACTTATAGTTGTGGTAGGACTGGATAGTTTTAAATTTAATTGTTTTACAGCTGAGTCAGTAATCAGATTAATCTGACTCCCTGAATCGAATAGAGCGCGAAAAGATACGAACTTGCCATCCGCATCCCGTACCTGCACAATGGCAGTTGCTAATAAAATAGTTGTGTTATTGTTGTTGGAAAATAATGAAGAGGTTGGGTTTGACTCGACCGGTTTATCTTTATGAAGTAAAGTGTGATGTTTATGGTTACATATACGACATTTAAAAATAGAAGTACAACGTTTTAATTGATGGGAGGCTCGAAGACAATTGAAACACCAATTACTTTTGCTTGCGATAGATATCCGGTCATCTACTGGTTTATTTAGAAAATTTTGACATGATGAGATTGAGTGAGTGTCACCACAAAACGCGCACTTAATTGGTTGTGACGTAGCAGGGTCACGGCTTGTAGTACTTGCTGTGGCAACTTGAGGTTTACCAGTACTGCCCACAAGCGCATGAGACACGTTTGCCCGTTTATGTGTTTGGTAAGATTTTACAGATCGTTGTTGTGGCTTACTCGAAGGTTTATTATTAGCTTCACAAAAATGAGAATCACGTAAAAGCGCTTCACATTTCAAGTGTAAGAAAGACTTCAACTGTGAATATGGAGGAAACTCAATATCTGGATATTTTTCCTCGAAATCGCAACGCAAGTCTGAGTCTATCTTTGAGAGAAGGTGGTAGACTAATACAAAATCCCATCGGTCCTCAGGTAAAATAATTTTCTTTAAAATAATTGAATTTTCCTCAAACAGGTCCAATGATTTTCTAAACTCATTACCGTCAGTAGTATTAAAATTAATATTTAAAAGGTCCTTCCATGATGTAAAAGCTAAAGGTCGTTTATTTTGATAGCGAGTAACAAGGGCCTGGTAGGCATCGTTGTAATGCTCACAAGTTAATGGGAATGCCTTGATAACAGATAATGCATCGCCGGTCAACGATGAGAATAAATAATGAAATTTTTCAGTATCGGTAAGATTACTAGAATTATGAATCAATGCATTAAAAGTGTCGTGATATTCAGGCCATTTCTTGATGTCACCACTGAAAGTTGGAAGAACAATTTTCGGTAAACGGATATTCGACGATGAAGAACTTTCTTTATTATTTACTTGAGGTTCACTTTTAGTTAAACTACGATGGATAGATAATACACTTCTCATCAAAAAAATCGAAACACTTTCGTTTTAATTGTTTTTGTCCTAATTTTTTACAAAAGAGAATTAATTCCATGAAAAAAAAAACATTATTGTGTAGCTGGCAGTTTGGTCATTACAGTAAGAAGAAAAAAAACAAAATTCGAAATTAGAATTTCATTTGTTTATCCTATAAATGAAATTAATCACTGTTTTGAGACAAATGTGTATTTAGGGTTGGAGTACGTTTCTCGTTTAAAAACTAAAAATTAGCGCTTGTCCTTAAACTTTTTGTTTCTTATTTCAGTTACTGTAACTTTGGGACGTCTGAAAAAACTTTTTTTTCTAAAACATATGGATACTTCGCCCGCAGAAGCCGCCCAAGTGGTGGCATTGCTGGATTCTGGACTTAGTCAGCGTGTTGTGCCTGCAAGATTGCATCTAAGCTTATCGTCTGTTCATAGAGTCTACAAACGCTATCGGGAGACTGGTTCGTTCACGCGCCGTTCAGGATCTGGCAGGAATCGGGTCACTTCTGAGCGAGATGATCGATATATTGTAACAACTTCTTTACGAAATCGACGCCTTAACGCTTTTCAACTGCAGCAGCAGCTTCGCGTTGTACGAAGAGTAGCTGTAAGTGACTCTACAATAAGAAGAAGGTTGAAGGAACGCGGATTGGCACCGCATAAGCCAGCGAATGGGCCGAAATTAACTGCAGACCATCGAAGAGCGCGCCTTAACTTTGCACGCGAGCACCTAACTTGGTCATACCTTCAGTGGAGCAAAGTACTGTTTTCTGATGAGTGTAAAATTATGCTGTATGGTAACGACGGAAGGAACAAGGTCTACAGAAGAGTTGGAGAACGCTTTGCACAATGCTGCATTGAAGAAAAGATCAGCTATGGTGGCGGTTCGTGGACGGTTTGGGGAGGAACCAGCGCCGACGGTAAGACAGAACTTGCCTTTGTGTCTGGGCCACGGCTGCCTGCACTAAACTCTCATCGGTACATCGAACAGTGTCTTGAATCTCATGTGATGCCCTATGCACATTTTATTGGCAACGACTTCATATTCATGCACGACAATGCTAGAGCTCACACCGCGGGCGTCGTACGAGATTATCTTACCGAAGTCGGTATCTCCATTATGGTATGGCCAGCAAGAAGCCCAGACATGAATCCCATTGAACATCTATGGGATGAATTAAAGAGACGAATTCGAGCAAGAGATCCAGCCCCAGAAACACTTAGCCAGCTTCAAAATGCAATCCAAGAGGGATAATATACCACAACATGTGATCGTGACTCTCATCCGATCGATGAAGAACCGTATGGAAGCAGTAATAAGAGCTCGCGGAGGGAATACAAGTTATTAAATAAACGGTTCTTACATTTATTTTTCATTTACGCGTGTTGTTTTACCCATTTCCTTCATATTCCATACAGGGTAAAAATTACTCATTATACAAAATACGAAACCTATGAAGACTTAATTTGAATTTAGAACATTACCATTAGGATTTAAAAACCTCATACTACTCACTATTAAATGACATTTTACATTTATTCCTAAATATACACATTTTTCTGATAATCCTTATCAAATCATAAACTGCGAGGTGTTTCGATTTTTTTGATGAGAAGTGTATTTGAAAATTTTTATCTTCAAATGTATCCTGGAGCGAATTATCTGCATGATCCGAATCATCTAACAGCTCCAAAATAATCTGATGAGCACTCTCAAAGCTATCTAAAATATGTTTAAGTTCCTGATAATAAGAAAGAAAGAAATTCCGTTGTGAGTCATCACTTATTGCTAATGAACCTATTTCCAATGCCTTATCCAACCGCTTCATAGCTAAAGTACGCTTTCTACGTAACTGTGATAAATCTTGAACTGTATATTCATTGTCCGTAGAGTGGGATTTCGATTTCTTAAAGCAACTTTGTTTACGAGACGAATGTTTACCTAACAATAATGACATGATGAAAACTATTTTATTAAACGATTAGCAAGATCGGTAACTGAAGATAACGAATAGTCGGTGATACAAGGTTCCAACAGATGAGCGCTACCTGCTTATAAAGATGTAAACACGATAAGAACACGAGTACTTAAAGTGTACCACGTGAGCGCGACAAATGGATGTGCGATTAACGCTTATGCGACAAAACTGTACTGCGACTCACCGTAGTTCGAATGCACGCTAGTGCGACACACTGAAGATCGACATCTCGCTAGTGCGACAAACGATTGACGAAATAGAACATAAACATAGGTATAGAACCGACATAGGCCCAGATATCCATTGCTTGGTTGGGTTCGACTTTGTGACAGAGATCAATAGGTTAGGTTAGGTTAGATATTGTGACCTTGCAATGGAGCGAGCGAAGCGAGCGACGGCCTTTGATTATTTAATATCTACTTATTTAATATATATGTAATTCAAAATGTATCTCAGCAAACTACTGTAATACTGCATCAACGTACTACACTACCGTAGTGTCGCACTACCGTAGTGTCGCACTACCGTAGTGTCGAACTACTGTCGCGCAATCGTTTGTCGCACTAGCGAGATGTCGATCTTCAGTGTGTCGCACTAGCGTGCATTCGAACTACGGTGAGTCGCAGTACAGTTTTGTCGCATAAGCGTTAATCGCACATCCATTTGTCGCGCTCACGTAGTACACTCGAGTACTTAAGTTAACTGGTAGTAATGTTAATGTGTTGGTCGTGTGTGTATATATGAGTATATATACAGATTATAGACTGAGTAAACGCGCAACATAAATCCTTTGTTCAATTTAATTTGTTAATTGATTACGTGTTGAAGTTTAACGGATGTAGGCTTCGTAATACCTATTGACACAATTTTTCTTTTATGTAATAGGAAAGAATGTAGCTAGTATAGTCTTGCCTTGGTTTTACGATAATCTCAAGAAGAGTATTATCGCGTTTCCCGAAGGCGGAACGTGTTGGTTGCGTTTCCGAACGCAAGCCGCTGACAACTCGAGACTAGCGCGGTACGTTAAAATAATTTAGTTACACCTACCTACGAATAAAAAATGTCACACGAACAAAGGATTTTTCTGATCGAATATTTTACGATAACGATATACCAAAACAGTTAATATAGGCCGAAAAAATAATATTAAGCACCGAAGGAAGATAGATTGCCTAATATTGAGATCCTACAGTAACTATTAAGGCTAAACTGGGTTGAAAATTAAATCGTATAATTGCGGGTCCCGGGTTTCGGCACCATAAAAATGTGCAGTCGCGATAGAAACGATGAGTAACCACACACTTGGGACAGCCCGAGAGGCTGGACGATTACACAAACGATGTTCAGGGAAATACAGCAGTAACAAACTAAAACACGTGCACGTACCTTGGTCTGCTATGTCTGCTGCCGATGACCCGCCTGCGTTCTGATTTCACCACAGTTGTTGCTGAAGGTCACGAACTGCTCGGAATAGGGATTCCTAG
Organism: Autographa gamma; assembly: GCA_905146925.1. Taxonomy (NCBI): domain Eukaryota; kingdom Metazoa; phylum Arthropoda; class Insecta; order Lepidoptera; family Noctuidae; genus Autographa; species Autographa gamma. The sequence continues at coordinate 188,383 of CAJHUD010000013.1, forward strand.
CAGAATATCGATCGAGTTGACGCGTTTAAAGGGGTTTTTCTTGAGATAGATCGCGGAGCGCGCGCGCGTGCAAGATGGTCGGAAAACGAATTTAGTTAGTGAGGCGGCCGTTCGTCCGTTAGCGGTTGTGACGTCATGACAGTTGCAGCAGGAGCACCAATCGGGTAACGAGTACGGCACGTATGACAACCGTCAAAACAGTTGTGATTGCCACTGCTGAAAATCGATAAGAACATCGTGTGTGTCCGTGGTAAAATCTAAACAATCTGATTTTAAGAATCTGTAAGATGACGAAACATTCCGCCCACCAAAATTCCTATGGTATTTTCAAAAATACGAAATATAAATAGAAAACGTTAAACCTTAATAGTCACTGAACTACGAATCTAATCAACCTAACCTACGGTGCTTAATAATCTTAAGTTAAATAATACGTTAATCCTCTATAGGTAGAGGACGGAGTTTGACCAGCGGTCGCTTAACAGAATTGCTAGTAGCGGTCTTAAGAATTGCAACTCTAACTACTCCGTCAGCGCCAGGAAGAAGATCAGTAACCCTACCGAGTGACCATGCAAGAGGAGGTCGATTGTCCTCCTTGATGATCACAAGCGAGCCCACCCTTAATGGTTTTGAGTTCTTGGTCCATTTGGCGCGTTGAGTGAGTGAATTTAATTACTCGTGTTTCCATCTTGACCAAAAACTTTGTTGGAAGGCCTGCAACAACTGCCACCGATGAAGACGATGAATATTGACGTTGGAATAATCATCATCGGGGACAGCGGCCAAAGGCTCCAATGTAAGGAAATGACCCGGTGTTAACGCTGACAGGTTATTAGGGTCCGAACATATAGGGCACAAGGGCCGTGAATTTAAAACCGCCTCGATTTGTACGAATAATGTAATAGGTTCTTCAAATGTTAAAACCTGATCACCGACTGTTCGATACAAATGATGACGTTCTGAATTGTTAAGAAACGCACAACGATTAGCAATAGTCGGGTTTCGAGAATTTTGAAGAAAACGATAGATGTACGCAAGGGTACGAACGATTTTTTCTAACGATGAAAAACGATTTAATAAATTGTCTATAATTGAAACTTGTTGTTCCCGAAGATGCACAGTCGATAATAACACAGGAGATTTACGATTCTCGGCCTCAACAACCTTCTGTTCGTCATTAGTAACGCTGGCAATACAAGATGGCCATGTCTCGTGCGGCTCGGATAACCATCCCACCATAACGAGTTGTGAAGAAGTTTACTTGGAAATTGGCCTCGCGAACAAACATCTGCAGGATTGTCTGCAGAGGACACATGATGCCAATATTCAATAGCTGTTATTTCTTGAATATGACTCACGCGATTGGCAACGAAGGTAGACCAACGACATGAGGGTGAACGCAACCAAGAGGGTGTAACAGTGGAATCGGACCACAAAAAGACAGCTGAAATAGGAATACGAGACAGATAAGTTTCTGTCACGAATTTGTACAGATCTGAAAGCAAAACTGCGGCGCAGAGTTCGAGACGTGGCAATGAGGTACGTTTTAATGGCACCACGCGAGCTTTCGAACAAACGAAATGAACGTAAGAATTGTTATCTACGTCTGTTACTCGTAAATAAATGACCGCGCCATATGCAGTTTCCGAACTGTCGCAGAACCCGTGTAGCTCGTAGGATTGTGAATCAGTACGAGTGACTCTACGCGAAATTTTTAGATGTTGCAACTGAGAAAGTTGCTGCTGATATTTGTTCCATGTACTGATGACCTCGTTAGGAGGAACATCATCCCACCCGGCACCGATAATCCAAAGCTTTTGGATTAAGCTTTTAACGTGTATTGTCAGGGTGGATAAGAATCCTAACGAGTCGAAGATTCTAGCGAGTTCACTAAGAATAGACCGTTTGGTACATGGCCGATGTGAAAATTGAACTTCAAAAAGAAACGAATCAGTTGAGGGATCCCATTTGAGTCCCAACACTTTGAAGGAAGCCGGTTCAGCTTTATCTAACGATACAGAATCAGTGAGGCAATCTTCAGGTTGAAGATCCGATAGAAGACGATTGTCATTTGACACCCACTTCCGAAGATGAAAACCTCCCTTTTTAAAAAAAGCTATAAGTTGTGTTTTTGTTCGTTGCGCAGTGGCGAAGTCCTGACTACCGGTGACGACATCATCGATGTAGGTGTCTGACAAGATTACACAATTGGCAAGCGGGTAAGAATACCCCTCATCATCAGCAAGCTGTCGCAAAGTATGGCAAGCGAGATAGGGGGATGAAGAGATGCGTGACCGTATTCAGACTGGGGATGTGGTTGAGGTTTTAAAACAAAAGATGCGGGAAAGATGCGGTTAAAGTACGACGTGTTCAACACCCGACTGGAATAAAGGCAAGTCAAGAAAGCACATCCACTTACCCGTAAGCCGTCCGACTCGTCCACAATCTCACATGCATAACAGCCAGCCCCAGGTGAAGGAAATGCAGCGTACGGGTGCACTAAGTGAACACACACAAGCGTGGGAACAGCGCGTTACCCAAAGCAGTCTTTAGTTGCAATAGCACTTATAGTTAATATAAATGTTCGACACGTTATTATTGGTTCTTCGATCTGGTGATAGCGCAACAACCAAGACCAAGCGGAAGCGACACGAGGAGCACCAGCGCAGCACACACTCGAGCACGGTCAGAGCAACTCAACGTTCTTCTTTCACTCGCGGGCACAGACCAATTCAAACTATTATCGCTCGCGCGTCCCGTCGTAGCGCTAGTGAGCAAAACGATGTCAGCGCCGAGCAACTCGATCGGGCGATCGAAACGACATATTGGTTCGCGGATGCGCTACTAGATGGCACTTTATCCAGTCGCGTGAAAATGACGTAAACATCCTCCCCGGCTTAGAAAATCGTAGGATTTTCAAAAGGAACAAAGGGAAATCATATGGGAAGGACGCAAGGTTGATGTGGAATAAATTTATAATTATTGGAAATTACCAGTGCAAAAAAATTAAATGCGATAAACCTAAGAGTAGGTTGAAATAAAAAGAGATATGGCAAATATAACATATATACACCGTGAAAATTGAATGGTTGTTTTCCCGCGGCAGGACGATTACCCATCAGTAGTACTATCAAAATACAAAGTTTAACTTAAAAAACATTATGTTTTTTTTTAAATCATTAAAAAAGTATTCATAAACTCGAAAGAGCGATAATCAATAGTAGTTCACCCACTAGAAATAACGTAGGTACCTGTAGGTAACACGAAACGCACACGCCGCCGCCACGTGTTGTCGGCAAACTTACAAAGAAAGAATCAATAATAAATGTTCAGAGCAAAATAAGCTCTCGATCATGGTGATACGGTATAAATTAGCTTGCATGCACGCGGCAAGCGCCGAAACACAATAGAATGCCGCCAAATGTTGCGCTCTGTGCCTACGGCTTAGTAGGTACCTATGACCTATTACTTATTAGTTAGTGTTCTGTGCGCGAACGTCGATGACGTCAAGTGATGAATGTGCGATGAAAGTGCTCAACACAAAAGGACTGCATCCTTATCATTTTTTTTTCGTGGCGGGCCACACCCTTGGCCACCGATGAGCCCGGCCTTGACTCCCTTGGACTTTTATTTGTGGTCTGAGCTCAAGAACTTGGTGTATCGTGAGGAACACCAAACACGCGACTCTTTGATAAGTGCGATAGTGGACGCTTTTAATATCGTGAGACGTGACAGAGACACTTTAATGAAACTGAAAGACAATCAGTTAAAACGTGTTCGTTTGTGCATTGAACGTTAGTGGTTTACATTTCGAACAATTACTCCGCGACCGTTAAGTGTAAGTACTCGTACTTTGTAAATAAACATTTAAAAGTAGGTTAGGTAATCAAAATCATTGTAAATAAGTTGATTCCATTTTTAAATACCTACGCCTCAAATACTTAATTATCAAATTCCGACTTTTTTTTAAAGATACCTATTTTGATTTTTTAAGTATTTATGACGATCCTAAGCCCGTAAAAGTTTGAAGCGAAAATTTGAATTACTTATTGGTTTTGTGTTTTATTAAATCACGAGTAGCGATCAGCTGATTTACACGCGAAGTGCAACGACCGCGCGGCGTTCGGGGTAACCGCGCGCCCGCCCGCGTAGGTATAGCGCGATGTATTACTACTGGTTCAAGTCACTTTCGAGTTTTGTTTATAACAATTGTTAATCCGCCATTTATTGACTCTTATTTTTTTTATATATAGTAATCGATTGTATGACCGATACAAACTCATTTCGCTTCGGGAAAACAACGACCTAATATTCACGCTGTATATACATATATATAATATGTATATAAAAGCGTTAATAACTGTGCTAGAATTTAAATTATTGTGACGGCAGCGGACATAACTTTACAACTGGAAGTTTGAAAGTGCCAGTTGTAGTTCTCACTAACGCGACGCGAGCAACTCCATCCTTACCAGGGAATACTTGTTCAATAATGCCTGTAGGCCAGCGGAGAGGCGGAGAAGAATCCTGATGAATGAGTACAAGTTTACCTGGTTCAACAGGTACATCCGGAGTATTTCATTTTTGTCTCAATTGAAGTGTGTGTAAATAATCTACATGCCACTTCTTCCAATAACTTTGAACTATACTATCTAATAATTTCTTACGGTTATGGAGGCTCATAGTTTCATTAATTTCATACGTAGGTAACGACTGCAAAGGTAAGGTATTAAGAAAATGCGCGGGAGTTATAAAAGTGTGCGGCTGATCGGACAGCAAGCACAGTGGACGCGAATTTAAGAGACATTCAATCTGGTTAAGTACCGTCAGTAATTCTTCATAGTACAGTAATTGTTGCCCAATGCAACGATATAAATGCGTTTTTAAGCTTTTAATATTGCTTTCCCAAAGTCCTCCCCAATGGGGAGCGCGAGCTGGTATATTACGCCACGTTATTTTATGATTATTAAATTCATTCTGAAAAGCAGAAGATGTAGATTTAGAGGATAAAATAGTGTATAACTCATCCAACTGTCGCTTTGCACCGATAAAATTAGTGCCATTACTAGGCATGCCTTTTAAGTTCTGTCGTTTCCATATTTCGCGGCAATTTTGAATTTGGAATGTTCTATATTCGATTGTGTTTAAATTTTGAATCTCAAAAGAGTTGAAAGTATTAGGATTAATGCTATTGTTTAGTCACAGCGTCGATTGGAATCTGTCAGGTTGCGTTGAAAAATGAACCTTTCTAAGGAAAATGTTCGTGCAATAATTTTCTACAACTTTAGAAGAGGCCTGACACGACTTCAGTGTTTTGAAGAGCTAATATCTGTGTTTAGTAATGAAGCCCCATGTCTGCGGACTGTCGAACGTTGGTATTTAGAAATCCAGCGTGGACATACTAGTGTCAGAGACAAATCTCGCGAAGGACGCCCAAGATCCGCCTTCACTGAAGATAACATCATTGCTGTGAGACAACTAATTCTCGAAGATCGCCATGTGACATATCGAGAGATAGAGGCTCTATTAGGCATCTCAGGGACAACCATTCAGAAGATCTTGCATGAAGCGCTTGGTGTGAGAAAGCTAGTTTGCCGTTGGATACCGCATCTGCTTTCCGACGATCACAAGGCGGCCCGCGTCAGATGGTGTAAGAAAACTCTGCAGAGGTTCAACCGAGGAGAGTCAAATCACGTCTATGACATCATCAGTGGTGACGAATCTTGGATCTATGCCTACGAACCTGATTCCAAACAACAATCTACAATCTGGGTCTTTCAAGACGAGCCAAAGCCGACTAAAGTTGTGCGTTCTCGAAGCACTTCAAAGAAGATGGTGGCCACGTTCGTTGGAAAAACCGGCCATATTGCGACTATAGCACTTGAGGATCGTAGAACGGTTACTGCAGAGTGGTATACCACAGTTTGTTTACCACAAGTCATCGCCGAACTTCGAAAATCTAACTCAAAGCGACGCATCACCCTGCACCATGACAACGCCAGCTCACACACCGCTCGTCAGACGATTGAGTATTTGAAGCAGGAAAAAGTAGAAATTCTTGACCATCCTCCATACAGTCCTGACCTAAGCCCTAACGATTTCTTTACATTTCCTAAAATTAAGAGAATTCTTCGTGGTCAAAGGTACCAGTCCGGTGAAGAAGCAGTCGACGCTTACAAGTCAGCCATTTTGAACACCCCCACTTTAGAGTGGAATAAATGTTATGATAACTGGTTTGAGCGAATGGAAAAGTGTACTAAGCTACGTGGTGAATACTTTGAAAAACAATAAAAAGTGCTATTAGGTTTTAGTTGTGATTTTTTCTTCAAACGACAAAACTTAAAAGGCATGCCTCGTATCTGAATAAATAACAGAAACAGGTCCTCGCCTAGCCAGGAAACGCTTGGGGGCGTCTAGAAATGTTTCGGAACTCAGGTCTGATGCGATTTCAAGGTGTATGGCTTTGGTCGTTAAACACACGAAAAGACATAATATGTAAGCCTTTTGAATTTTTATTCCCCTCTTAGACGGCATCGATCGACCATCGATCGATTGGTGTGGTAACACCCTAACGTGCGAGAGTAGTATTTAAAGGTCCAGCGTAATCGACTCCGGTGTGGGTGAAAGCTTTAGCCTCTTGCACGCGCGCAGAGGGTAGACTAGCCATCAGAAGAGTAGGATGAGATGGCGCAATTTTAAAACAAAAATTACACTGGCGAATGCGTTGTCGAATAACGTTTCGAGCAGATATAATCCAATAGCGCTGCCTTAATAAAGACATGTGTAGATGCGAACCAGTGTGACAGTTGGAGCGATGACAGTCATCTATTAGAAGATCGACTATATGATGGCGACGGGGAAGCAATAGTGGATGGCGATTTTCATAAGGTAAATTAGCGTTTGTCAATCGACCACCAACACGGAGCAATCCGTTTTCATCAACAAACGGATCGAGTTTTCTCAATGAAGGCGATGGTAAATTACCTTTAGTTATATTTTTTATTTCAACAGTGAAAAAAGTGCGCTGTAATTCGCGAAGAATAACTATTTCAGGGACTTCAATATCCGAAACCTGAACTATCGGCGAGCGAGGCAATTTCCTAGTGAAGCGTAAAACGTAAACAACTATACGAAATATTTTTTTCCAGGTAGATACCCGGAGAGCGAGGTCAAGAAGAGGCGATGACTTCATATCAAGGATTGTAGTAAGAGTAACTGTATTTTTTATTTCAGGTATAGTACCTTCAACACGGGATGAATCAAATGGCACGATGTGGGGGATGTGGGATGTGGCGTGCGCCCGGTCACCGTGTGCTATACACAATTATCTATGTTTATGTTTATCTATATTATAATGTTTAACTCCTTTGTACTCCTATCTTTTATATAACGTTGTATTATTTCTTATTATTTTGTATTTATTTTTGTGTATATTTTGTAAATAAGTATGTATATTTGTAACTGGTTTACATCCGTACGCCACACCATCATAAGTTCAGTTGAAAACCAGCGTCAAGTATTAGCTGCCTGACATATGCTGAACTGGACCTTTTTGGCACAGCCGCTAGGCACACATTCAGCAAAGTGTTTTGTCTGTCTTTTTTACTGTATGTTTTTTCCTCCTCTATTTTTTTATCGTTGTGACTGTGTGTTTGCTGTGTCAATTTTTTTTTTTTTTCTTTCTTTTTTTTTTTTTCTTTCTTTCTTTCTTTATAGGCCATTCAAAAATGGGACAACGGATCCAGGCTGGCCCGTGCCACTAAAGCGGGTGATTAATAATTTGTCAGGGTAATAAACCTCGCGATAAACAATCACTGGGATTTTCGGTTCTTTTAATGTGAAAGAAGCGGTCTGGAGCTAAATTTTCCTGTATCTTTGTCACGCGATTGGCAACGAATATTTGCCAACGGTGTGGTGACGAGTGAATCCACGACAAAGCGATAGTGGAATCACTAAATGCGAATATTTCCTTTATCGGATATCGATTATGAAAAATAGTATGTACTTGTTTAGCAAGTTTAGCAAAAAGCAGCGCGGCGCACAATTCAAGCCGTGCTAGCGAGACAGTTTTGAGTGGAGCCACCTTAGACTTAGCTCCTACCAAATAAATATCTATATTACCGTTAGGGTGAGTCACATGCAGATAGAGAACGCAGCCGTAAGCTTTTAGGCTAGCGTCTCCGAAACCAATCAGATTTACCACACAACCTGCAGCAACACCTAAGTGACGAGGTATTTTTAAAACAGATAAAAGCGACAACTCATTTTTGAATTTACTGAAACATTCAGCGATATGTTTAGGGGGCTCTTCGTCCCACCCTACTTTTGAAAGCCAGAGATCCTGTATTAGCAACTTAGCGTAAATAATAACAGGACCAACAAACCCCAGAACGTCAAATAATCGAGCAATTGTTGAAAGTATAGCACGTTTAGTGATATCGACAGAGGGAGTGGAGGTCGTAAAAGAGAATACATCAGCGGTAGGTAGCCACTTCAGGCCTAAGACTTTAAGTGAATCACTGTCGTCAGTAAATTCGATAGCGGTACGATATGACTCGGGTAAGTGAGCGAGAAAATCAGCAGAGTTGCTAGACCATTTGACGAGGTCAAATCTACCTGCTTTAAATAAAGCGAGTAATTCGTCTGACAACTGAGTTGCATCATCGACGGACTGGACTGACGTTGTTAAATCGTCCATGTAAAGTTCTTTAATGGCTACTTCTGCCGCGAGCGGAAAGCTATCGCGATAATCCTCAGCTAACTGGCGGACAGTACGCATAGCCAAGAAAGGACTGGAACGCAAGCCGAACGCTACTGAATTAAATTGAAAAATGCGTATAGTTTCCGTATCATTAATACTATACAATATTTTTTCATATTTACGATCGTTCTCTGAAAGTAAAATTCTAAGGTACAATCGGGGACAACGAAGCCTTATCACTTTTTAGAAGATTTCGTTTGACGTTCGACGCAGGCGACTGGCACGGAAGCTCCGCCCTCTTGGGACGTTGACCAATTAGGACATTGTAGTAACGAGATGGAAATATATGCTTTGACTATTTTTGTGGACGTCAGTCGCATCTCACTGTTTGTTCATTGTTGACGTTCGCTGTTTTCTCCGTGACTTTGACTACTCTTTACGAATACTCGCGCGTGTTTACCGGACTATTTTGTTTGTGTGATATCTGAAATTGACGATCGAAGAGCGAACAAATTTATTAGTCAAATTGCGGATGACCCGAGAATATTTGTAAGTATTAACATTTTAATTATATTTTAAGCATTATGTTTTTATAAGTCAGCCTTAAACCAGATAGATAAAGAGTCTGCAAAGTAGTGGGTTAGAAAAATAAATTGTTAACGTGAACTACATAATACTTAATTCTAGTTGATCAAAATTATTTTAGATACTAATTATTATTGCACTAAACATGAAAACAGATTTATTCAGTGTTGTTCACGGTGACATTTTAATAATGTGTTTAACACAAATGTTTAAAAATGCCTGTTGTGCTGCTAAGTAGGGATGTTTTTAGAATTGATAATTATAATTGATTGCGTGAGTCATCTGACACTAGTCTCATGTTTTAACATCTTAACTATTAAGCGTGTATTATTATAAAGTGATCTTTGTGGCCAATTCTAGTTTTTTTTTATTAAAACTTCCTTATATTACACGTCACACATACTTTTAAAAGGAACTAAAGCTTCATTTACGCTCTGTATGAAGTAAATCAGTGCATTTTCATTCATACTTTTGTTGGGATTTATGTAACCATACCAAACGAGTGATAATATATGTTAAATAGAAAAAGTTATAGTTAAATAGATAGTTCGGCTATATTCTTGTTTAGGGTATACACATTATTTTAAATAATAATCTTTTTATAATAGTGTTTTGTTAGGTGTTCTTTTTTTTTTCAATAATATTTCATTCTTTACGGTTATTATAATATCAGATATAGTACCTTTAAAAGAGTAATTAAATCAACGTGTTAATTTTAATTAAAAAAATGAAACAATAAGTAGCAAAGTCGGCCGGTTTGGCCGGAGCTATAACAATAGAATTCCACTGCTATAGATAAAAAACTAGTCGGCTCACTTTTAACAAAAGAGTCATAAACCAGAGCTTGCGGGTACTTGTTTTCGCAAAGGGCATGTTAGTTATTATGACCAAATGATTTCAAATAAAATCGTAAATACTGGATTGAAAAAAAATCATTTTTTTTTTTTTTGGTTAGGTCAAGTATTTTCATCAAAGTTAGCCACTGGTGCCACCGCAAAATGTATTAATAAACAAGCTCGCGCTAATAAACATTTTTTTATTAGAGCAGTTTAAAAAATAAATCGTTTTAATTTTTGAGAGAGAATTTGTTATAATCGTGTAGGTGATTTAGACCACGGAAGAACACAGACACAAAGTAGGTAATACATAGATGACCAAATTAGCGATAGTCTAGTAGGTTGGTATTACCCGTTATAACTTCAGTCTCGAGTTCGAACCCAACTTGTCTGATTCTTCGAAATCTATTTGTGATAACAGTCTTCGGTTGTTTTTGTAAACTTATTAGAATTTTATTACATATGTATAACATAACATTTTGTTTGCAGTGCTCTTACAGTAAGGCTGTGGATAAGACGATTGTAAGAGGATGGAAGACTAAATAACTGTCCGCGGGAAGCGACGACATGGTTACTTTGCCATCAACGAAGAAGACTGACAGCGGAGGCTGAGAACCTAAGAATGCGACCCTTTTACTCCGACGAAGACTTTCTATGCAAACAGAACATTTAATAGGCAAACAGAAAGCCTCTAAAATAAAATACATACAATCTATATAGGTAGAAATGTTTATAAAACTTTCTTGTAACAATTATTTTAACTTTCTATCATTAAATTGGGACGTTGATTCTGATGAGGATATTTAATATAATAGTAGCATAATTCTTAGCAGTTTTATTATGTTTAAAAAAGTCATTCGTGGTATATTTTCAGCCCCCTGACGGTTTAAAGTAGTGTTATAAGTTCTACCAATAATCTTCTTATTAACCTCTAAAGATTTAAATACGAGTATAATGCGAGCCATTGGAAAATTGGTTGGCATTGTTAATATAATATATACTACTACTATACATATACCTACTATAGTATTTTAACATTAACACACTAAACGGACGCCGGGTGTAGAATAAAAGCTACAAAAAATCTATGAGAAACAATAAAAAAACAGTAACGTCTTATTATGAACCTTAAACTCATTGCCAAACAGTTCAGTTTTGCTCGCGACAGCTTATTGTTATCGTTAAAGTGTACTCAAGAACTGTAATGTAATGCACAAAATGCAACTCTCTCTATCCTGCGCGCAAGCCATGCGTTAGAAAAGAATAGAAATATACCTTTTGTTTGTCTTTTTCGGATAGTTAGACCGACACTAAAATCATAAGTATTATTTTGGTTGTCAAACCATTGAAGTAGAATATCTAGTTGATACAAGGTATTTTTTTTATTCGATTATAACCGTATTTTGGCCCGGCAGTTAGAAAATGCATGCCCGACTTCCCTTTAGTTTTATGTAAAACTCTGATTTAAAAATAATTTAAATAAATATTATGGATTCAGTAAAATAGCTACCTATTATTACTACTACGAAGTGTAATTTTTTTATTGTTATAAGAATTTGTTTATGACGTAAGCCTAATAAATAACATTTATTGACTGGATAAAGGACCGTCATTAATTATGTAATTGTATTTTTCTTGAAACCTGTGATTTACGAACAAGCTATACCGCGGTTTGGCATTTGGCGCGACACGGCGCGTTGTCAAAAACTATGCGTCGATCACCGAGGGGCGAAAAGAGCCGCCAGATAACGGCGTTTTTTTTTGTGTATGTGTTATAATTACAAGCAATACGTTAAACACGAATACGTTTTTTCAGTCATTCTTATAATTATAATCTTTATAGTTCTAGACAGCTTTTTTTTCGTTTCTTAGTAGATTTTTTTTTTTTTAAGTATTACCATGGCTATTAATAAATAATATTATATCACATAATGTAGCTTCCGTTTTTAGGCACTTCAGTTTTAGTGCAAATGTTTTTTTTTTTTTGGTAGAGATCTTTGTAGTTAGCCTGAGCGCAGTCTTTGACTGCTTCACCGGACTTTTAGTACTAAATGTGTTACTATAGCAATACACCGAGAAATAACAGTTTTGTCTCGCCTCGCATTATAAGCTGGTATGACAAGCACCGAATAAAACCACCGTAGTCTTTACAACGAGCTCGTGGCTCGCTTGTCGATCACAACCGACGGTGTTATACTTTTATATATTATAATTTTGTAAAAGTTTAAACTTAGATAAAATCGGAAAAAAATCTTACGAAAAGTTTTAACGACACTTTTTGCTGTGTGGCGTCCGCAGGCTAATTTATCAATTGGAACGAAGTTACTTATTTAAATTAATATTTTTAATAATCTTAATAATTATTTTTTTTTTTTTTATATACTATATATATAGGTATCGATATCTAATTACAAAAAAAGGAAAAAAAATTAAAAAAATAACCAAATATTTTTTTTTTCTCCAAATTGCGGTTGATATTGACGGCATCATCTCAGGTTCTGCCAAATGACCATACAAAAGGCCACCATTAATACCGACGAAAATGGTGGTGTAGTTTTTGATTTATCTTCAAATGTATGGATTTCGAAGGCTATTTTAAAGTTAATTATTATTGTTATCATCATGAATATTCCAAATTTGATATTTTATTTGGGCATGTGATTGTGAACCCTATAATACCCTTTCGGGTCGGACAGGGGTTTCGTAACACCCTGTATATATATATTTTTTATTAATTAAATTTAATTAATTATAAAATTATTCATCTAATTTAATTAATAATAAAATTTATTATCTAATTTAATTAATAATAATTATATTTAATTAATTATGAAATAAAAATTAAAAAAAAAAAACAAAAAAATACCCGAATAAAATTATTAATATCAATTTATTTAATTTATTTTTACTAAATATTTTTTTTTATTAATTAAATCCAGCAGAATCAACAACAAAATAGAATACTACCATTGATCCAGATTTTTCAAGACATTTAAATAAAATAGAATCCCAAACATGATGTTTCCTACTTCAGTTATAATACCATTACTAAAATTGAGCCTACTGATTAAGTTTATATTACATTATATTTGTTAATTTTTTGTTTTATTTATTATAACTTAAAAAAAATATATATTATAATTACTTCACTAATTAATCGAAAGGAACTTCGTTCCATCCGGGTGTCCCTTGACACCTCACAAGTTTTTTATTATTCTTATAAACTTAAATTTAATAAGATAGATATAACATCCCTACTTGTAATTGACTGTTAGCTTCATTAGATGCCAAGGGGTTGCTAATTGCACCGCCAAGATCGATGGTCGATTTGGGTCATAATTTTGATGGCAAATGGTAACAAGAGTGAACCATTATATTGTTAGAACTACTCATTCAAGGTTTTTTATGAAAGATTTAAGATCGAGATTTACCAATTAATTAAATACCGGTTATTATTCAGTTTTACTTTAATCAAAATGAGTTATCTACCAAATAATTATTAAATTATTTCATTAAATATTATTTCCACAATATATCCTACATCTTACTAACATAACATCATAGTAAATACAACTTATCAGTTAAACCGAGTTATTTGTCTAGTACGAGAACTTCGAAACTCAGAACCGATTGTAAAAAACAACACAACGCGACAAGCGCGGTGAATCTTTAATTATAAGTTATTTTTGTCATTTTCTGAACTACGCTTGAGGCATCAACACGTAAGCGTAATAACGGTAGCTCTCATTATGTTTATATTTTTAATAATCTTATAAATAAAAATATATTTTGAAGTATATAATTTGTTTTTTTTTTTTGTTTATTCCTTACTTCTAAAAAAACATGCTGCAGTTCATGGAGCCAGTCGTTGACCGACCAGCATCGTCTCCTTGTTGCGCGTTTACTCCTTGTTATAAGTGTCCTAGGTGTAGACGCACGCTTAAAAAATATTGCTATCACAATTAAAGGCGCAACTAAATTTACACTCCAGACTCCATTGAAAAGAATTCCTGCTACACACAGGAAAAGGTGGTAAGGTTCAGATACTGGGTTTATTGAGCTTAAAAACTCTAAACTGGAGTATAAACGGTGATTTTAGTAAGTAAATAGTATTAAAATACTACTTAGACATTTTAAATTTACATCTAATTAGTATTTTAGTAGTAGTAAAATGCATTATGCATCCTACATAAATTAACTTAAACAAAGCAACTAATAATAACATATAAAGGTAGGTAGTGATGCAATTTTACTATTAAGTAAACAAAATATTAAAAACATAAAAATCCCGACTAGCTTTTAATAATAATTCATATTTTCTCAACCCAAATTACATTTAAGCATAACATTATGCAACAAATTACATAAATAAAAAAAATACATAGTATCTACAATAATACTATAACATAATGATAATATCCTGTGACAACTTACACACAGCAATCTAATACCAAAGTAAGCAGAGCTTGTTTTATGGTTACCAGAAAACTGATAAACATCCTCATATATATTACTGATAAAATACACCCAGACACAGAACAAATGATTGTGCTCGTCAAAAAAAGAATTGTCCTGGGTGGGAATCAAACCCACAACCTACGGTCGCAGATCAGCCATTTATAAAAACAGATTTAGAAAACACACTCAACAGATGAAGTAAAAAATCGACAATTTCGTTTTAATCACCCATCGAAATAATAGAAAAATGTCGAAATCTATCAAGACGTTTAAAAAAAGAATTATTATGAGACATGAGCAATAAACCTAACAGTTCCTTGATTTCCGAGTAAGAATAACGATAAATTACATACTTATGTGTAAACACATAACTGTCGGTAAAGCTAGCTTTTTTCGTTACTCTATTATTATTATTTTTGCAAAAATACTGAAAATTGAATAAAAAAAATCATCTCAATATTCTAGCATTTATAGTTTACATAATCGACACCACATTTTTATGAAAATATGTGCATAAGAGAAACATATTGCGTAAGTCGTCAAAACATTCGTAGTATTTATTGACGACAACAACGAACATTACATACGATATATTGTTTTACTCGTGCACAGTGTCAACTTTTACAATGACACTGGCAATTATAGGTACTATTAAAACACAAATCAGAAATAAGGGGGCGTCGCCGCGTGTCGCTAGCGTTAGAAAGAGCGCAAGCGACGAAAACCGTTTCTCGACGGTAAGGTGATAAGGCGAAGATGTCCCCGATTGTACATTTGACGTACATCTGCAGAAACAGCTATTTTAAAATATCTAAAATTTAGAAGAAGCGAAAATAAATCTGCCTGTAAATTAGGCCCACTATGTAATAAGTCGATAAGCGATGTACCGCTATCAGTTTTAGCACTTGCGTCTAAAACGATGCGTGTTTTTGTTGTTGACTTATCAGGTCGAACAACAGCGTGATGCGGTATAAAATAACCTTCAGTTAAAGCAGCTGAAGAATAAGGTATTTCGGATAGGTAACCAATATTAATATAATCTATGATGACGTCATTATAAGCTTGACGTAGTGCGGGGACAGCAATAAACTTACGTTCTAGCGCAGTCAATCTACGCTGAGCGTGCATGAAAGAGTTACCTAAAGATTGAGGATCGCCTTTAAAAGGCAGCGAAACAATATATCGCCCACACAGACTTCTTTAACTGAAGATTTACAAAATTGTTCACAATCCTGATTTTCCGGAGTTGAAGTATTTACAGAAGGCACCTCCTCGAGTTCCCAAAATTTTAAAATATTGTTGTTTAAAGTATCTACTAAAGGGCCGAAGGACCAGACTATACCTTCACGGTTGAGAGTCGGAATCTCACCCATGACAATATAGCCAAGCGTAGTCTCGAGAGCGTGAGGTACGTGACGAGCGGTGTCCGAAAAATCTGCCGATTGCTCTAGCGGTGGTGGTATCACTTTACCTCCTAGAATAATAAACGCGAATACTTGAGCGCCAAGAATCGCATCCGGGTGCATTCCAACAACCATCTGCGAGCGGTAAATCTTTAAAATGATTTACGACAGATGAATGAATTTCGTGAATAGGCAACTGATCAGTGATATGATCAATCACTAACAATGACAAATTATATTCAGCGTCAGAAACTCGAGATTGAATGGTAAGTGATACGTAACCTCTAATAGATGTCGACAACGACCCTACAGATTTCAAAGATGAGTTAACAAGCGGTAAAATATTTAATTTATATTTTTTACAACAAGCGAGAGTAATAAGATTGTTTTGAGAAGCACTATCTATTAAACATCTTATAACAAAACGATTTCCATTATTAGGAACATTGTAGAACTTGCGCAGTAGGTAATTAATACAATTGACCTCTGTAATTGACCACAAGAAACAACTTTTTTATTACATGAACGTAAAACGAACGAATTCGTGGAATTAGTACATTCCTTCAACTTATTATTATTATCAATACGCGGTGCGGTCTCGGCCGACGCAGCTGTATACATACACACAGACTTTGAAGATGCCGGGAGCTTATGATTCGCGTCAGCCGGAGCGGCCGCGCTCGAATAAGCGGGTGCAGGGCGACTAATGTCAACACCTAACTTCTGTTGCGATTGATTTGGATTGTTATCAAAATGTAATAGAGAATGATGTTTCTTGTGACACTGTTTACAAGTGCTCCGAGAACCACAATTAAAGGTAGTATGTCTACTACTAAAACAGTTTATACATAAATTATTTTTTTTTATAAAATTAAAGCGATCTTTGACTGATAATTCCTTAAATTTCACTCATTCATATAAATGAATATGTTTCGGTTTTTTTACAGAACATACACGCGGGTCTACTATCAACTTCATTTTCTGTAATAGCAAAACTATGAGACACTCTCGGTGCGGTAAAACGCGACCGAGTAGGCAGTATATTGGATGAATTGGAGCCTTGATTATTATTATTATGTGAGGTATTCTGACGAACAGCATTTGTTCTTTCGAGAACTTTTATATGATGTCGTATGAAATTCACTAATTGATCACTAGTAGGTATGTCTTTATAGCGCACGGATAATGAAAATTCTTTAATTAATTGAGAGTCTAATTTTTTCATAGCGAGATGAGTAAATATAAAATCTGATAAATCGTTAATTGCTAATTGCTTTAGTGCTGACCAAGATGAATGCACTCGTTCAATATAGTTATTTAATTGAGTATGTGAATTATTAGAAAGTTTTGAATCAAGTATGTTATTTATGTACATAGACCCAAGCAACCTTTTATCTTGGTACTTTGTAACTAAAGCGTTCCAAATAGTAGAATAGTTAGACTCGTTAGGTATAATTCCCGCGAAAACATTGAGAGCGTTTCCACTTAATTTACCTACCAAATATTGAACTCGTTGACCATCTGTTAACTTTTTGTTATCCTGAACATTAGTCTTAAAACTTTCATAGAATAGTGGCCAGGTTTCTGGTTGACCAGAAAAACCTACTAACTCAAGCGGCGGCAAACGACAAGTATAATTATTATTATCAGAATTATCAGTTTTCTCGGAACTCGCGCGACGAGATTCTAATAAAACTGTACGTGTATATTGCACCGTAGAAAATAATGTTTAAAATGAGCTCCAGTCACCGTAATTGAGTTTACAATCAGGGTCATCTTCTAATAACAAAGTGTTATATTGATCACAAAGCTCGTTAAAACTCGTATATAATTCATCGATATCCGAAGAAGCGGCTAGAAATTCTTGTTTACTTCTAGAATCAATATTAGAAATAACTATTTTCTTTGAGGAATTATATAAATTATTAATACGCTCGAATACCGATTCTTTTTTAGCGATAATAATTTTCAACTTGGCTTCGTACGCCATTTTGAAATGCTACCTATATCCTACTGCGTAGTTACAATCTAATGCGAAAATAAAATATTATTAAGCAAGTTTATTCAATAAACTGCAATGTATGTATTAATATAATATTAATACTGTAAAATAAGCGTAAGTAAATCGATCGATATAGAATAATAAGTATGTTATGTATACCTACGCCAATCACGCGACCGGCGCGTGGGTCACTAAGTTCGTAATTTGACTAAGGGCACAGTTATAATTGTTATATACGCAAATATTATACAAGGTGTAATACAATTGATGCTAGTTAAGGAAGTAGTCGGTTCAGAATAGGCATCTTAATCGAATTCCGAAAAAAAAATCATGTTAATTTTTCAGGAAAACTTCCTTCACAAGTGTTGAATTAGAAACATAACAAATCAATTTAATCTTTAGTTTAAAGTAATTTGAACCTTAAGTCAAAGGAATAAAGTCCAATTTGTATTTCTCGTACGTAGCCAGTTTTCTTACGCACACATAAAACATTTTAAATATTTAAATTGTTAGAACGCGAATAATAAATATTCAAAGAAATTTGGAACTTACTGCAACGAAATAAAGCTTATCTAAATGTACTTCCGACTTTGTAGTCGGCATTTTACATTGTTGTGTCAAAAAGACGCGAAATCCCTAAAAAAATATTGTACGTCATTTGCTAATGTAAACATAATGCATGCGAGTGAGTCGCAAAAATTTCCCGCCACCCTCTGACCAATGAGCGCCGCACGCGCCGCGCTGCAGCAGCGCCAAGAGCGGCAACCGCCCGCCTAACATCTAAGACGATTAGTCATCCGCCGGCAGCGTGCTGTGAATGTTTTGTTATTTATGTTGTGACTTGTGACCTTGACGTGAAGTATTGCACCTGATGGATAGGTAGCTGGGGAGCCATGTAGTGGTCTCTCTGATAAGGGGAGTGGACGCCAGAGGATTTTTATTTGTGGCTGTTATAAAATCGCTAGTACAATTAGGTAACAACTGTCGATGACCTCAAAAGTAAAATAAAACTCGCGTTTGTGACAGTGAACAGTGATACTCGAGTACTAAACTAACTAAAATACCTTGAAAAAGCTGGTAATACCTAAAGTGAATCGAAAAATACGGCAGATTATTGAACCATTGTTGTGAATGTGACGAAGAAACAAAGAAAGTTAGTGTTTCTACATAATGTTCAGTTTTGTAAGTACCTACAACTTTGTTCTAATTCCTTTTATGCCGCGTTTAATTACCTACGAGTGTAATAGGTACGGCGACTCGGGCGCCAACCCCTCCACGCTACGTTATTGACGATAAGTACCTACCTACATCTCAAACGGTTGAAAGTCGCACACCGATTTAAAATAACATACCGTTATTATGTCTAATTTATTATGTTTAATTTACTTAACACACACATCAAACATCGAATCATCGAAACGTCCGATCAGCCTGGAAGTGTGACGAAAACATAGAAACCTATTTTACTAGTTAGAAAACTGTCAATAACTTATACCATGATAATATCCAGCTTAGTGTGAACAGTAGTTAGGTATTAGAGAAAATTTGAGATTAGTTAGAATGTTCGATCAATGAACTAGTGCCTAAACAGCTGACGAACAATCAAGTGAGCGCGCCTGTGTGCGTGCGTAGGTTAATACGACCAAACGTTCAACGTAAAGTCGGGCATCTATTAGATGAAAAATTTATAGGTTTGGTTCGTCTAAATTAAATTATAGGCCACATAAGGATATTATAATTTAATAATCTAATTGGGGTGTCTGAGGCTATGATCAATATTATTTTACACCTTGTATACAATACTTATTATAATAACACTGGTTTAATCCGGCTCGAAGGACCAAATTTTATTAACCGACGAAAACAGAGGAGGTTCTCAATTCGACGCGTTTTTTTTTTTTTTATGTATGATCACGCATAACTTTTTACTGAAAAGTCCGATTTTAAAATTTCTTTTTTTATTGGAAAGGGTATACTCCAAAGTTGGTCCCATATAAATTTGGAAAAAGAATTCCCACCCTGAGGGTGGGAAAACAGGGGTTAATTGATTTTTCACACACTGATCTCGAAATTATTTAGGTATACTCACATTCGTTTAAGAACTTTGGTATTAAGATTAGATAAAAAAGGTTTCTTATTTTTTGCTTTTCAGTTTTTTCGGCGGTTTAATTTTTTTGTTAAAAGTTTTTTGGGGATGCGGTTGAGGTTTTAAAACAAAAGATGCGGGAAAGATGCGGTTAAAGTACGACGTGTTCAACACTCGTCTGGAATAAAGGCAAGTCAAGAAAGCACATCCACTTACCCGTAAGCCGTCCGACTCGTCCACAATCTCACATGCATAACAGCCAGCCCCAGGTGAAGGAAATGCAGCGTACGGGTGCACTTAGTGAACACACACAAGCGTGGGAACAGCGCGTTACCCAAAGCAGTCTTTAGTTGCAATAGCACTTATAGTTAATATAAATGTTCGACAGGTTATTATTGGTTCTTAGACGAAACTCTGAAAGAGGCTCGCTAGGCGAAGCTCTCCAGAGAATTCGCTGATAGTCACGATGGCCATCGAAGAGTGTAATCTGTCGGTACATCTGACGCGCATCTGCCATGAAAACGAAGTCGTGTTCACGAAAGCGTAAGAGAATTTCCAAAATGTTTGATTGTAATTTTGGACCGATGTGTTGACTTTCGTTTAACGATCGAGAACGTGCATCTTTCGTAGAGGCGTCAAATACGACACGAAGGCGAGTCGTGGTACTATCAGGACGTATGACGCAATGATGGGGAATATAGAATTTCCCATTCCCTACGTCATCTGGAGAGACTAATGACACATAACTGGCCCGCAGTTAGATAGTCGGACATAAAATCGCACTATTGACGATGATATTCGGGGTCACGTGACAATTAATCAATCAATCAATCAGGCAATCATAGTCCACTGCTGGACATAGGCCTCTCCCAATTTGCGCCACAACACCCGGTCCTCCGCCTTCCGCATCCAGTCCCCTCCAGCGACCTTTCTCAGGTCATCAGTACACCTGGCAGGCGGGCGTCCTACCTTACGGTTGCCGAGCCGCGGTCTCCATTCTAGGACTCGTCTGCTCCAACGGCTATCGGTCCTTCGACAGACATGGCCAGCCCATTGCCACTTCAGCGAGCTAATTCTACGAGCTATGTCGGTTACCTTGCTTCTTTGTCGGATGACCTCATTACGAATTTTATCCTTCCAAGAGACTCCGAGCATAGCTCGCTCCATAGCCCGCTGTGCGACTTTAAATTTGTGGACTAGTCCAACCGTTAATGTCCACGTTTCGGCACCGTAAGTCATAACAGGTAGGACGCACTGGTTGTACACTTTGGTCTTCAGGCATTGCGGTATAGGCGAAGAAAAGACTCGACCAAGTTTGCTAAACGCTGCCCAGCCCAACTGAATTCTCCGATCGATTTCCCGCTCGAAGTTGTTTCTACCAAGCTTGATGACCTGCCCTAGGTAGATATTCTCTTGAACAACTTCGAGCATCGATCCTTTGACATATATCGGTCTCGGCCTGACATGTTCATTAACCCTTAAATTGACAATGTCAAATATTCTATACGTTTAATTTAAAAAAAAACTGCTGCATTAATCTGAAAAAATACAAAATTTTAATATTACCGTTCCCTATGGCAACACTTTACCTGTCAAATAAAAATATTATGATTATCTATGTTTCAATTTGACAATGACATTTCGTGCGTCAAAGATTTCGAAAATGAATCGCCAACGTTCGCTCCCGGTAAGTTAATGTTATTTCTTATTTTTATTACATAAATACTATTTGTAGCACTTAATTTATTTTCTCAAATAGTTGAATGTTGACATTAAAATAACATAACGAGTTTTTGTGCACTTATCTGCGCTGTAAACCACAGAAAAGTCAAATGTATAAAGGGCTATACATTTCGTTATATCTAACAAAGTGAGCTTGTTAACATTAGTATAACGGGCTATACATACCTTATTGCTCAATAAACAAATTATGCGACTGTTTGTATAGTGGATTATACATTTCAATATCACCATAAATCAATAAGGAGAAACATATGTATATTATAATACTATACGTTTCTTATGAAAATAATATATGAGAGCATGATCATGATCCATTTTTGTATGTGTTTTGTCGGTTTTGTTTTGCTTGGGTTGCGGATTTTTGCATGTTTTTTTTTATTTATTTAACAGCGCAACCTTGGAACGAGATCCCGTCGTATCCTTGCTTTGTTACCTCCAGAAGACGGCAAATCGGATGCAAGTAGTGAGTCTTCGAGCGAAGAGTGTGAAGAAGATTTTCAATTTCAACAAGATGTATGTTCCGACACGTCTTCTTCAGCCCCTTCGATTGACTCAAGTCTCGAAAGAATGGATTTACTATCCGAAGATGATTCCGCGTTACCGGGACATAAACTAAACAGCTTTGATCCTGACTCACATGTTCGTCAGGAATGTATTGTGCCAGATAGTGATGAAGAATTGGCGTCTGCGTCTATTTCTACTACTCCGCAAAATAACCCACCCATCGAAATTCACAGTACTTGTCTGGAAGAAGCGCCATATTCACCAATTGCAGTCTTACCCTCTTGTTCATCATGGAATGGAGATTTGCCATCTATTCCATCAAATATTTCATCACTTCCTTCTGATTCCTTTCCTACCCCATCTCTCGTCAAAACCAGTAATAAAAAAATACCTGCTAAAAGAACTTCAAAAAGAAAGATAGCACAACAAAAGACAATGCCTGTAAAAAGGAAACCAACAAATAGATGTCATATCATACATCCTACTTATGAGTAGAAAAACACTAAATACCTACACTGTGCTGAAATACCTGAAGACAACTTCCAGGCTGATATTTCGGTTAACAAATCACCAATAAGTTACTTCTTTGACTTTTTTTCGGAGGATATAATGGAAGATATTGTATTCAATTTCAATTTGTATTCCGTGCAAGAGACTGGGCGTTCCATCAATATTACTTTGAATGAAATGCGTGATTTTATATCCATAAAACTCATGATGGGAATAATATCTGCCCCATCCTACTTAGACTATTGGGCTTTCAGAACAAGATGTGGCTTCATTGCTGATACAATGACACTGAAAAGATACCAGCAAATACGTAGATATTTACATTTTGTGGATAATGCTACTGCGAATTCTACACAGTGAACATTGAATCGTTGTTTTCCCACGGCAGGACGATTACCCATCAGTAGTACTATCGAAATACAAAGTTTAACTTAAAAAACATAATGTTTTTTTTTTCACATCATTAAAAAAGTATTCATAAACTCGAAAGAGCGATAATCAATAGTAGTTCCAAAGTGTCATTCCTATAGAGAAGAGCCGGCAAGAAACTCCATAGGTTACTCTTTTAAAAAAAAGGTTAACATCGTTGTTAAGATTACATTGCTTTAAAATATGCTACAACAACGTAAACAGCAGAATGTTTAGATTAATGTAAACTAAGACATCCAAAATGGAGGAGAAAATAGAATCGAACATTCAACTAAATTTACATTGTCGTCACATTAACAAGGGATGAACATATTAAAAATATAGAAAAATATAGAAAGAAAAAAAATATAAAAGTATACTTTACATACAATCCATATGTAGTCCTAATAAAATCCCTAACAGAAATGTCAAGGCATATCAAGAGCCTTCTTTGAATAGAGGCTATGGGGCAACTAACTGAAGTAAATTAGCTAAAACAATAGTATTAGCAGACCGCCAGGTAGGCCACATATGCAGATGATCTAATTCCACGCGCGCTTATCCTCTACGTAGTCCTTGACCGTATAATACGCCTTCTCTATTAGTTTAGATTTAATGCATGTCTTAAACTTTTTATTAGACAAACTCGTTATTTCTTCCGGTAATTTATTGTAAAATCGAATTGAATTTCCTAGAAAAGATTTAGTATTTGTTTTAGTTAGTCTAAATCTTGGCACTACTAGTTTATTTTTGTTCCTAGTATTTAAATTGTGGTGATCACTATTAACACTAAAACTCTGTATATTTTTGCGAATGTACATTATATTTTCTAATATATAGAGAGCTGGCAAAGTTAGAATATTGATTTCCTTAAATGTATTCCTTAGCGACTCGCGAGGGCTCATGCAGTAGATTGCACGAATTGCTCGTTTTTGCAAAATAAATATAGACTCCACATCCGCTGCAGAGCCCCACAGCAGAATGCCGTATGACATTATGCTGTGAAAATACGCGTAATAAACTAATTTAGCAGTGGGAACGTCTGTTAATTGCCTAATTTTCCGAACTGCAAATGCAGCGGAACTAAGCCTTTTAGATAAAGTTGTTATGTGAGCACCCCACTGTAACTTCGAGTCTATTGTAATGCCCAGAAATACAGTATCGTCAATAAAATCGAGTTTTTCGCCGTCAAGCATGAGACTGACAAGCATCTGACTGAGACCGCACATTCGGAAGTGAGAATTTAAGGCATTTTGTTTTGGACGTGTTTAAAAGTAGGTTATTCGTTGAAAACCAATCAGATAATTTATCAAGGCCACCATTTAAATAACGAAGATCCTTCGTTTTCCTATCTATTTTGAAAATAAGTGAGGTATCATCAGCAAATAAAATAATGTTAGTTAAGTCGTTCATCATATAGGGAAGATCATTAATATATGCTAAAAATAGAAAGGGGCCTAGAATTGAACCCTGAGGCACGCCCATTCTTATTAAAGAACCCGACGAAGTTATTCCGTTTATGCCTACTCTTTGCTGTCTAGTTGAGAGATATGACAATACAAGTTCTGATGATTGTCCTCGTAATCCATAATGTTTTAGTTTACGAATTAGAGTATCATGATCAACGCAATCAAAAGCCTTGGAGAGATCACAAAAAATGCCGATAGCGTCCTGTGAACCCTCCCAAGCTTCTAAAATGTGAGACACTAACTTGGCCCCGGCGTCGGTGGTGGACCTTCTCCTAGTGAAACCAAATTGACGATGGTGAAAAATCTTATGTTTACTGAAATGTGACATCATCTGGTCTAGTACCATTCTTTCAAATATTTTACTTAAAGCAGGAAGTACTGAAACTGGTCTGTAATTAGATGGGTCATTCTTGCAACCAGATTTAAAAAGAGGAATAATTTTACTGTGTTTCATTAAATCCGGAAAGGTGCCACAGTCAACACAGTCATTAAATATCTTTGCAAGAATCGGGGCAATAGTGTCAATTATGGATTCAATTACTTTGACAGATATACCCCATAAATCTTCTGTGGTCTTTACTTTAATACAATTAAATGATTTCTTAACAATGGTAGGAGATACATGATTAAAATTAAAATTTGGAATACTCCTATCAACGAATTTTTTAAGCAACAATTCTGCTCTTATGGTAGAAGAAGGAAGAGATTTCGTTACTTCCACAGGTATATTCGAAAAGAAATCTTCAAACGCTTTAGCAACTTCTGTCTTATTTGAAATGATTTTATTATTTATTTTCAAAGACAGGTCAGTATCTCTCTGTTTACTATTCCCAGTTTCAGAATTGATGATCTTCCATACTGTTTTTATTTTATTATCTGATTTATCTATACGCCTACTAATAAGTTTAGATGCATGAAATTATAAATTGGTTACATAATAATAATTTAGTAATTAACCTAAATAAGACCAAAGTTATGCACTTTCATCAGCGCAACAAACACCCAGACGTAAGCATTGCCCACCAAGGTTCCTCTATTGAAGAGGCTAATACAGCTAAGTTCTTGGGTATACTTATTGATAATAAACTCTCATGGAAACCTCACATTGAAGAACTATGTAAGAGACTTAGTAAGTCCGCATATGCACTATTTCAACTATCCAAAAAAGTGAACAGGCAGGCTTTATTAACTGCGTACTATGGTTTGGTTGACTCTGTTTTGCGGTATGGTATTATTTTCTGGGGGCAGTCTACTGATAGGGAGATGGTATTTAGAATGCAAAAAAGGTGTATAAGGTCGATGTGTGGTATTAAGACAACAGATAGCTGTCTTCCCTATTTTAAATCATTACAAATTTTAACATTTCCATCTTTGTATATTTTAGAAACAGCTTTATTTGTTAAAAATAATCCAAACTTATTTCAGAAATTGTCAGAAACTAGAAAAAATCCAACACGATCTCAGTATGTCGATAAATGATGTCAACCGAAATGTAAAACTGCACTATTGAAAAAAAGCTTTTTTGGAATTGCCCCACGCATTTATAATAAAATACCTAATGCTATAAAACAATTACCTGTATTAAAATTTAAAAAGATGTTAAAAAATATTCTGATTGAAAAATGTTACTACGCAATTGACGACTTCCTGAATGATAAATCATTGACTAATTAACGTTACCTATATATTGACATTTAATTCCATTTGACATTATAATTTGTAATTATTTCTCTTTTTATTATTATTTCTGCAGTATTTTGTCAATTATTTATCACTATATTAATTTTTATTATTACTTTATTTGAATGATATGTTTCTATTTTTTTTCTATTAATTCTGAAACTGTTTTATATAATTTGCATGCCCATGTGACGGTAGAATATGGAGAACTTTTATAAACCTAACACCTGTACCTGTACCCATGTTTGCAAATAATAAATGACTTTGACTTTGACATAAACTTGGCTGCTAAACAAACTTTTTTGAATATTTTTGAATAGTTTCTAACATAGTTATGAAAATAAGGATTAATGTTAAAAGATTTTTTATCATAAAGACTATAAAGTGTGTCTCTACTTATTGTAATGCCTTTAGTAGCCCACTCATTAAATTGTAATTTAAAATTTATTTTAATGTCCGTTAAAGGACACATTTTCTGAAATGAATTGTGTATAATTAAAAACAATTGATTAAAATCCTTATTTGGGGCTCCAGAAAATGAGTATTTATTGCAAAGATTTAAAGTAGCATTATTTTTAAATGAATTTAATACTTAACTACTTAATTTTAGTACTTATACTTACTAAACTTAATTTTAGTTAAAGGCAATTTACTTTTAGCTTTGATTGATACTAATTGACCCATATGGTCAGATCTTACACCAGGAATCACATTAAAGTTAAGAACCCCACCATTTGTAAAAATATTGTCTATGCAAGTAAGAGAGGTTGAAGTTATTCTAGTTGGCTCATTAAAAATATAATTCAAATTAAATGACCTAAATAAAGACAACAGTTTAGATTTATCAATAGAATCAACCAAAATATTAATATTAAAGTCACCACAAATATATATTGATTTGTTATTACTACATAATTTACTAAGTATTTCCTCCATAATATTTAAAAAAGTGAATAAGTGAGACGCGGGAGGTCTGTATACACAAAGAATAATAAGACTTTCTACCTCTGCACATGCTACCTCACATATGCGGTCAACAGAGAAAGAGGTTACGTCTTGACGTTCCTTAAATTTAAGATAGTTTTTACATAAAATCATAGACCCACCTCCCTCGGCTGATAATCTGTTGAACACACTGGCTACTGCAAAATTATTAGCATGAAAATAAATCTTATCTGGTTTTAACCAAGTTTCACAAAAACAAAGAATATCAATTGAATATTTATCTACTAACAGTTCAGCATCTAGAATTTTGCCAGAAAAGCGATTTATATTCTGATGGTAAAGCAGAATGCTATCTGAATGCTTCTCTATTGTCGGCAATGAAAGTTTAAACAATCTACATTGTTACTTAAATCTACACTTAACCTACTCTGTGTTATATCTCCTATAACTGAGTTAATATTAAAAGCTATTAAACTAGCAACTAAAAATTTATATCTTCTAGGAAGATACATAGTTTCATGGGTTAGTTGAAACCCAGTAATAAATTGGTTAGTGTCAAAAAACACTAATTTGTCACTATGACAACAAGTATACATATACAAAGTGTTATTTAAGTAATGTACATACTTATTGTGATCGTCACTTAATGTGTTTACATAAGGCAAAGCACACAACATGATTTTACCTATATCTAAACCTAGCAAGGTGATGAACAATGTCCTTCCTCTCTATGCCCAAACTGTTACCAATTAATAAAACAATGTTAGTGTTTTTATGTAATTTCATGTGTTTAATTTTAAGAATAAGATTATTGAAATTAGCCTTATGGTAGCAGTAATTTGTTACATTGTGAGTGTTGTTGTTATGTAACAATGACCCAAATTCTGCTCCTAATGTGTCTGAAACTACAATCCAGTTGTTACAATGATAGTCACTGTCAGCTGATGGCTGCGAAACTGTAGGTAAAGAAGGGACCTGTATGGGCTCAGATGGTTTAACAGAGTTAGTACTATTGCAAGAGAGATTGTTTGTTAGTGACTCATATTTCTCTGCATTGCATTTTACTAGGTCTAAAAGTTCACTAGCCTCTACCATACGCTGACTGAGTTGTTCTTCATTCGAAACATATTTATGAAATGTATCTTTTAGCATATTCTCTTTGCACATTGAATCATTATATAACAATTGGGTGTTTGTGTCATATTTTGACCTACATTGATCCAATTCACTGGTATATAATTTTAATTGCGTTACCAAGTGAATATGTCTTTTGTGTATATTGATATTATTTAATTTTAAGTGTTTCATTTTTCTTAATGCAATATGGGCCTTCCTAATTAATTTCCTACATTTTATGTATTTTTTAACTTGTTGTAACTAATTGAAGGACATTGTGCAATGACATCATCACCGGTAAGGTCTATAACTACAGGCCGACTAACAGCTGAGGTCGAGCAACTTACCAACTCATCATATAGGCTCTGGGTGTTCGAGACCTGTTCATTAGTTTTCACTGACTCTAATAACAATATTGAATTATGGGATTTACTAAGTTCATGCTCAAGTTCAGATATGCGACTCAAAGCGCTTTCATGTGTATCACTGCATTGTTGAAACGAAGAAAGTACTTCTTGCAGGTGCTGGTGCCGGTCTAGTAAGTCCACATGTTCAATATGTAGTTCAGCCAGTTCGTTCTTGAGAGTGGTGTTCTTGTCGACAATGTTCTTCACTTCAACCTCGCTGTCATCTCTTTCCTGTAGCAGCTGCCTGCAGAGGGTTTTTGAAGACTCCAGTTCCTTTAAGGTTGCCCGAAGTTTGTCCTCCAAGTCCCTTGCAGTTGCTCTGCGGGTCATCATACTGCTTCTCCTATGTTATCAGTTATCTGAAACTAGAAAAAGTAAAGCTAAATATCTAGACACTACAAATCTGATGGCAGGGAAACTAAAGCAATATAGTAATTTAAAATTAAACAAACATAGCTATTGAAATATAGACTTAGGGATAGTTAGTTAGTAAATAAATTATTAATTTATTTTAAATTAAAATTAAAAGGGATACAAGATGGTTATTTAATTAATAGAAAAGGATTCTAAAAATTTAAAGTTTTAAAAGTTAACTATTATAATAAGAAGGTAAGTAGGTAGGTTAAGAAAGGAAAATTTGCTTAGTTTAACAATTACGGTCAATCTGGGTAACTTAAGCTTTCAGTACAACTTTGACTCACCACTTCCAATTCCGATTTATATTTTTTTTTCTGGCTCTGTACAAAACTTTACGCATAGAAATATTTTTTATTAGATACATAAAGGACTTCGTTAAAACCCATCTAATGTTATTATTTGATAAATGTTAAAAATCCATAGATATAAAATAAAAACGGCGGGCTGTGCCCAACGTCTTTTTAAAAGTGCTCAAAAAACTTTGTTGCTTTGCGATTTTTAGACGCTGAATAAAGGTGAGTTTCAGTTCAGACAATAAATTAAAGTTTAATAACTTAAATACAATTAAAATATTCGCAATATTTTTATGAATATTGTTAATATTAGCAAAATTGTGCATGAGGTCCTTTAGAACAATCAAATCCGGGTAACTTTGACTCGGGTCAAAGTTACACTGACAGTTTGAACTAACTTTACTAAAGTACTGGGGAAACTTAAATATTTGAAGTGTTGCTTATTTTTAAAGGTAAACTTACATTAAAATGGCGCGAAAAAAGTAGGTGAAAAATTACTATACATTACATCATTATAACACATTTCGATGGTAATATGCTTAAAATTTCGCTCATGTAGGAGGCGATGGAGGGTTGAAAGCCTGATATTATACGCTGTTTCCCAAATAATGTCCTCAAATATTTGCCTAATACTAAAGTGACCAAAAGAAAGAATTTTATATTATTAATGATGATTTTCTTTGTATGGAATGGGGAGAGTAAGGCTGGTAAAGAGCTGATTTTGTTATTTTCATTTTGAATTTTTACGTTAGTTTTTTTAATTGATTAGGCTTTGTTAACTTAGTTTGGTTATTAATTAACAATTATAAAGACTAATTAGATCTTAATAAGTTCTGAAAACCCGTGTCCTCTTAAAAGCTAATAATTTCCCTAACTGCGCACTTTATTCTTCATGTTTTCAACCGTAAATCTTTGAGAAAATAAACAAAAATTGTTTATAATGTTAGTTTGTTTCATATTAAGGCATAAAAAGAGGCATAAGTTCACCAAATATAACAAAAACTAATTTAAAACAGCAAAATCCGTATCATTAAATGTGTGAGGTAATGTTACCCAAGTCACCGTACAACTTTGCCTCGTCGAATTTTCAATGATTATAAAGCTGTAGTTTAAAAAAATAGATTTATTTTTTTTATTTCTAAAAATTGGCATTGCAAAGCCACTAAAAACATTTATTTCACAGTAGTTTGGTTAAAAATTCTATACGTAATTTTAAAAAAAGCTCATAAAATGGGTCAAAGTTACCCAACATGATGGTACTATAACTTATTAACTATATGTGTTGTAACCTTGTATACAAGGTCCTTGTCAAGTAATCAATGCAGTGAGTGATGTCTGGGGCGATTGATTATGTCGTCGATTTTGCTTCCACAGTTTGTCAAACAAAAGGAGACAAAATATAAGCCAGTGAGTAATGGACGTTGCTCATCGATGATTTGCTGTGTGATTAGATGGTGTATTATGGTGTATAATGTCTGTAATTAACCACTAATACTTAAGATTGGGTACTTTCCTTGACTTATAAGATTCAAATTTCTCCAGTGACCGTTGACAGCTGATTTCTTCTACAAATTTTTTACGATCGACTTTTACCAAACACTGCATTTTATTAGATACATAACTTATTGACTATAATATAGATAACTGACAACAATTAACACAATAATATCAGTAAAAAACTATTAAAGACTATTTTTCTTAGTTTTAATTACAAGAGGTCGATTTTTGACGACTAGTTGGCAGTGTTGCCAACGCAGAAAAAAAACCCGGTCGAAACGTCAAGCCCTAAAGGTATTTATGCATGTTCGCGCTAATCCCCGTTCTATAATATTAATATAAACAATATCTACATTTAGATGCAACCTAAAAAAAAACATAATTGATTCACAAATAAAGGAGATAATTTTTCTTTGTATGGAGAACAGGCCCACCACAAATCTTAATGTTTATTAATAAAACATAATATATCGAAAAAATCCTTATAATCTGTATAAAATAGTAGTAGTATTTTTTTTTCTCCCTGTAATGGCAAAAAAGAGGAAAAGTAATAAAAAATAGTGTTTCGATAAGTAATTGTTTTTGCACATTACGTTGTAATCCCATTTAACAATTCACACAACGGCTCAGCGGATTATAATATGCTTGACGCCATATTTCTAGATTTCGTTTTCTTCAAATATTCGTAAAAATAAATACGTACGTCTAATAACAATCAAAGAATTTAAAAAAGACAAACGGTAACCATCAAACAAACGAATGATGTGAACGAAATGACAGGCTCACGTTCCGTTTCACGATGATAATCATAAACAACACGTAGGAAAAAAATATGAACGAAATATAAAATATTTTATAATCACAAAATATTAAATAATTTAATAATATACGTTTTGGGTATTGTTTGTCATAATTATATTTAATAAAAATATTTAATTCAACAATATTTATCTTGTAATGACTTAAAATAATCGTTTCACGTTTCTTTACACGAATTCTTTACGTATGGCAGTGTAACGAAAGGAAGTTTAAGCCCTCGTGATACAAGTCATTTAAAAGTTTGATTTATTAGTTCAATTTATGATTCCGGTTTCATTTTTACTTACAATTTCACGTAATTGTGCAAAAAAATAATGTATGAATTTAGAAAATAATCCCATTAATAAACAAAACAGTAACTAGTGGGCCCAAAACAAATTATCTCCTTTAACTCAATTGACATTGCATATAATTATTTACCATTCATTAATTTCATTTAAAATTACAAGCTTCACCGCACAAATCAGTTCGCATTTTAATTTTATTTTCTAAATTACTAATAATAATATGTTATTATACTTACATTATTTCCCGCTGCTACAGGATAACTTGATGCACTGACCAACACTTCACTTCCAACAAATATCCTTAGAAGTGCACGAGCCTAAGTCTTTGTTGTAAAAGAGTTCGCTATCGTGCTAGTTTTCCTTTTATAAAGAACCGAGAGGCATACTGCCTCCATCTGCCGCTTTTTTATTTTTACTTGCACCTGTCATATTCCTTGTTTTTTTTTCCCCTATAGCTTTACTTAATTTATCTATACAACACTTTTAAGTTTATTTTTGTATCATTATTTAAGTACTTTATTTATATGCTACAAATATCTATGTTTTAAATATACAAGACTTGCCTTCGTCCGTGTGTCACTGTGGGGTGCCAACTGAAAATCAGCGCTGGGTGTTCTACACCTAGCATATGCTGAGTTCGTGACCTTTTTGGTACTGTATGCTGGAAAACTCAACTGGTATTGTGTTCTTTTTCTATTTTGTTAATTATTTTTATTTTCCTTGTTTTGTTTGTTTTGTATTTATGTTCTGTGTGTTGTCTTGTGTACTGTACCAAATAAATGTTTTTCTATTTCTATTTCTATTCACTACTTGGACTAATTATATTCAGTGGTGCCATGGGCAATAATGATTTGGCAACCAGAGAACTTTTTGATCCCACACTGTGCGGATCAAAACATATGGCGTCAATAAATTTAGAGCGTTTTGAGTTCTTATTGCGTTGTCTCCACTTTGATGACCGAAGCACTCGAGAAGATAGAAGACGAAATTATAAGTTTGCGCCTATCAGAAATATTTGGGAGATGTTCATACAAAGGTGTCGAGATCTTTATAAGCCAGGCTCTTATGTTACTATAGATGAGCAGTCTCTTGGTTTTAGAGGCAGGTGCCCTTTTCGGATGTATATCTCCAACAATCAAGCCAAGTATGGACTGAAGAATGTTTATTAATAATAGGAACAAAAATTAACAAACACGTTCTTTGAGAACCATTCTTTGAAACTGTAACAAAAATAAGTACTCTAACAATCACATTTTTATGGCACATAAGTTTAATCAGTCATATAATTTTTTTTGCACAGTCAATGCAATGTGGAGATCTATGTTCTTCTATTGCATATGGCACACAATAAATGCTCATGCGCCTTTTCTTTGTAGGACAAGTGCTGCACATGCTTCTCTTGCCTTTTTTTTTTTGAAAATTCTTCATTGCTATGTACATTTTCACCACCTATAACATTCTCTATTGCTTCTCTGACTCTTTTTCTTATCTTACGCCTTTCTTCGCACCGTGTATTGCATCAGGGGCGACACAAATCATCACTAAGGGTTTTCATAAATTTTCTTCGATTCATTGGCTTATCTCCACGTGTTAGCGAGTTTGTAACGTACAGTATGTAGCTATTCAGAACAGCCATATTAACTATTCCATAAAACATGCAAAGTGGCCAACGTCTAGTTTTGCGGCTACATGACAAATGGCTATACATTTGTTAAAATGTATCAACTGCCCCTTTTGTTTCATTATACGACATAATTATTGCTAGTTTTTTTTTGATACAGGATCTATGGCCGGCTTGTCGTGCATTGTAGATATGAGCAGCACGGTTTTGTGTGGCTTTGGTTTGTAACTTACGAGTGTCAATTTATCGTGAAAGCCGAACATTGAAGTGCCAACGCGACGAGAAGAATTATGTTTGAAATCCGATGGTATTTCTTTCTTGTTTGCTTTGATAGTTCCGAAAGAATTCAGTTTATACGGTTCAGCAAGAAGTTGTTAATCCAGAGGCACAGAAGTAAACCAGTTACCTGCAGTAAGATTCCGATTACTCCATGTATTGTTTGTGTTAACAATTTGCAATAATAGGTTCCAAGAGGTTCAGTAGAAACTTCCCCGTGTTTTCCTAGGTATGGACAAGCATCAAACATACATTTGCTGTTGACGTCACAACCTAGTACAATCTTCAGTCCATACTTGGCTTGATTGTTGGAGATATACATCCGAAAAGGGCACCTGCCTCTAAAACCAAGAGACTGCTCATCTATAGTAACATAAGAGCCTGGCTTATAAAGATCTCGACACCTTTGTATGAACATCTCCCAAATATTTCTGATAGGCGCAAACTTATAATTTCGTCTTCTATCTTCTCGAGTGCTTCGGTCATCAAAGTGGAGACAACGCAATAAGAACTCAAAACGCTCTAAATTTATTGACGCCATATGTTTTGATCCGCACAGTGTGGGATCAAAAAGTTCTCTGGTTGCCAAATCATTATTGCCCATGGCACCACTGAATATAATTAGTCCAAGTAGTGAATAGAAATAGAAATAGAAAAACATTTATTTGGTACAGTACACAAGACAACACACAGAACATAAATACAAAACAAACAAAACAAGGAAAATAAAAATAATTAACAAAATAGAAAAAGAACACAATACCAGTTGAGTTTTCCAGCATACAGTACCAAAAAGGTCACGAACTCAGCATATGCTAGGTGTAGAACACCCAGCGCTGATTTTCAGTTGGCACCCCACAGTGACACACGGACGAAGGCAAGTCTTGTATATTTAAAACATAGATATTTGTAGCATATAAATAAAGTACTTAAATAATGATACAAAAATAAACTTAAAAGTGTTGTATAGATAAATTAAGTAAAGCTATAGGGGAAAAAAAAACAAGGAATATGACAGGTGCAAGTAAAAATAAAAAAGCGGCAGATGGAGGCAGTATGCCTCTCGGTTCTTTATAAAAGGAAAACTAGCACGATAGCGAACTCTTTTACAACAAAGACTTAGGCTCGTGCACTTCTAAGGATATTTGTTGGAAGTGAAGTGTTGGTCAGTGCATCAAGTTATCCTGTAGCAGCGGGAAATAATGTAAGTATAATAACATATTATTATTAGTAATTTAGAAAATAAAATTAAAATGCGAACTGATTTGTGCGGTGAAGCTTGTAATTTTAAATGAAATTAATGAATGGTAAATAATTATATGCAATGTCAATTGAGTTAAAGGAGATAATTTGTTTTGGGCCCACTAGTTACTGTTTTGTTTATTAA
The DNA here is from genome assembly GCA_905146925.1 of Autographa gamma. NCBI lineage: Eukaryota > Metazoa > Arthropoda > Insecta > Lepidoptera > Noctuidae > Autographa > Autographa gamma. The sequence goes on from CAJHUD010000013.1 coordinate 223,833, forward strand.
TGGGATTATTTTCTAAATTCATACATTATTTTTTTGCACAATTACGTGAAATTGTAAGTAAAAATGAAACCGGAATCATAAATTGAACTAATAAATCAAACTTTTAAATGACTTGTATCACGAGGGCTTAAACTTCCTTTCGTTACACTGCCATACGTAAAGAATTCGTGTAAAGAAACGTGAAACGATTATTTTAAGTCATTACAAGATAAATATTGTTGAATTAAATATTTTTATTAAATATAATTATGACAAACAATACCCAAAACGTATATTATTAAATTATTTAATATTTTGTGATTATAAAATATTTTATATTTCGTTCATATTTTTTTCCTACGTGTTGTTTATGATTATCATCGTGAAGCGGAACGTGAGCCTGTCATTTCGTTCACATCATTCGTTTGTTTGATGGTTACCGTTTGTCTTTTTTAAATTCTTTGATTGTTATTAGACGTACGTATTTATTTTTACGAATATTTGAAGAAAACGAAATCTAGAAATATGGCGTCTACGTGCTGAATGTGAAGTTCAGATAGCTCAGACTTCAGTTTTGAATTCTTGTTAATAATCTTCTTTAGTTCCACTTCGCTGTCATCCCTCTCCTGTAGCAGCTCTTTGCAGAGCGCTTTAGCAGACTCTAACTCCTTCAGTGTTGCCCTCAATTTGTCCTCCATGGAAGCAGCTCTGTGGGTTAGCATGACTAACACACAGAGGCACCTGGAATATTATGAAAGACAGCTAAGTACTGTGAAAGGAAGATTTCTTGAATAACGAAAAAGAAGTTGTGGGAAAGAAAGAAAACTTTGAAACTAAATGAAGAAATTGAGAAACTTAAATAAAGTAATAGAATGAGAATTGATTATGAAATGTTTTGAAATAATGCTTTTTATTACTTTTTACTATGATATTGTAAAGATACTTTTAATTTGTTAAACAAATGTGGGTAGATAAATGATTTTAAGTCTCTTTAAAGTTTTTATTGGATTGAATGTACTATTAAAATTAAATGTTGTGAAAAATATTTAGCTTTAATTCCGCTACAAAAATCCAAGCTTGGCAGCAGGATGCAGTCCCCCCTCCCTCACCCTCATGCAAATATGCACATGCAGGAAAGCCCACCCTCCCGCCCTCATGCATATGCAAACATACACGAATAGTGAGAACAAAGGAAGGAGCATGCCATGCAACCAAACCAATACTCGACACGTGTTTCGCCCCTCCACGGGGCATCCTCAGGAGATGTTGACTCGACAGCCGCTCGGGAGCGAATGAGCCAGATGGACGGCTCTCGCTCCTTTATATAGCGCAATGATGACGCATTGGCATCGGTCGATACAAACGTCACAGAGACGTTTGCATCGACCTACCTGCAATCATACTTAAAAGAGGTGATGTAATTAAGTTCGTTTGTTCATTCAACAGTGTATAGTTGTTATTATTACTATGTTTAGAAATTTCTAACTGTTCCAACACACACAACCGGAAACTTTTATCACATACATGGAGAATGTTGTACGTATTATTGTCGCTCAAGGAATGGCCGGTATCGATTAAATGTTTTGCAAAATGTGATTTTTCTGAATGGCCATTCCTGTAGGCGGCAACATGCTCCTTGTACCTTATTTCGAAGTTACGGCCAGTCTGACCTACATAGACCCCGTTGCAATCATTGCATACTAATTTATAAATACCGGATTTTTTTGAATTTTCTAATTTATCTTTACCGTTACATAGATTACGTAAATTATGATCTGAACGAAAGGCAACGAAAACATTATGTTTTTTAAGAATATTCGCGATTTTATCGGAAATGGGGCCTATGTAAGACAGACTACCGACATACTTGTTAATTGTTTCGGGGGTACATGCATAAAGTAGTGAGCGAGCCCTGTCATTCTGTTTATTCTGAATTATATTATCAATAACTTGTTTGGAATACCCGTTTGAAATTGCGATTTGATATAATATTTTTAGTTCTTTGATAATTACGTCAAAGAACTAAAAATATTTATAAATTAGTATGCAATGATTGCAACGGGGTCTATGTAGGTCAGACTGGCCGTAACTTCGAAATAAGGTACAAGGAGCATGTTGCCGCCTACAGGAATGGCCATTCAGAAAAATCACATTTTGCAAAACATTTAATCGATACCGGCCATTCCTTGAGCGACAATAATACGTACAACCAATGATATTATAATAAACAGATATGTTGTTAGCGCGCAATCGTGAAGACTCGAAAACGTCCTAATGGAGACGTATTGCCTTAGTCTGCGTCACGCATCTCGACGAGTGACACACTCGAACGAAATTTACATAAAAGCTTTTAAATGTCATTGTGTGTATCCAGAAACTGTATCATTTATGATAACGAAGTAAATAAAATACAAGGAATCTCATACCACATGTAAATACGCAATATACTTCGATTAAATAATATTTTTTATTTATTTTCCTAATATTCTGATAATTGGAGGTTAAAAAAAAGAAAGAGACGGTAAATACATTTTTTGTCGTGAGGACGACAAGGACGCGTGATCGCACACATATAGAATAAAAGTACAGATGCGACTATTAGGCATTAAAGTCATCATTACCCCAGAGTTCTGTTTTCCTTTTTTCTAATGTTGGATTATTTAATCATTTGTTTTTTTGAAATAGTCGATATACTTAATTATAAATTAAACATGTCATGTGTGGGTAAAGAAAATATGAATAGCTTACCCTTATTACCTTAATATATCGCAGAAAATGTTAAAATAAAACTATTTCTATTTCCACTTTGTCGCTTTAACATCGTGATTTATTTCTCACCTACCTACCTTTAGTAGTGTTGCTTAGTTGTTATAGGCACAAACTGTGGATACAAATTTAGTAGACGCGGTTTGTACCTTCTGTCTCGTTAAATTTGTTAGTCTATGACGTTTGTTTAGATTGAAGCGTAATTGACAACACTAATTGTCTCTTTTTTTCTTATGGGTTTTATCGCGCTATCTCTTTTGTATCATTTTGACATGTGAGCTGCCGCTGCTGCGCGGAACACTTTTTTCGGTTGTTTTGTATGGGTGTAACATATCTGTTTATTATAATATCATTGCGTACAACATTCTCCATGTATGTGATAAAAGTTTCCGGTTGTGTGTGTTGGAACAGTTAGAAATTTCTAAACATAGTAATAATAACAACTATACACTGTTGAATGAACAAACGAACTTAATTACATCACCTCTTTTAAGTATGATTGCAGGTAGGTCGATGCAAACGTCTCTGTGACGTTTGTATCGACCGATGCCAATGCGTCATCATTGCGCTATATAAAGGAGCGAGAGCCGTCCATCTGGCTCATTCGCTCCCGAGCGGCTGTCGAGTCAACATCTCCTGAGGATGCCCCGTGGAGGGGCGAAACACGTGTCGAGTATTGGTTTGGTTGCATGGCATGCTCCTTCCTTTGTTCTCACTATTCGTGTATGTTTGCATATGCATGAGGGCGGGAGGGTGGGCTTTCCTGCATGTGCATATTTGCATGAGGGTGAGGGAGGGGGGACTGCATCCTGCTGCCAAGCTTGGATTTTTGTAGCGGAATTAAAGCTAAATATTTTTCACAACATTTAATTTTAATGTCATGGATTTCCGCAAAGTAACGCCTGATTCTATAACTTATCTTGAATGTACTAATTAATGTTATACTATTAATATTAATATTTTATAAGTAGTCAGTTTAATTGGTGAGATTTAAATATTTACTTAAACAAGGATGAAACAGCACAAACAGAAATTGCTATACTTTAGTTTTCAGTTTGAGTTTTTAGTTTAAGATTTGCTGCGCCCTAACAAGGTCATGTATTCATTAGTTATAAGCCAAGCCTGTAACTTTGTGTACATTTTGCAATAAATAAATAAAATAAATAAATAGTTGCATGTAGTTCCTCAAACTCTTCCGTGTGGTGACGGACCTAAAGAATACAAAGGTCACCACCCCATCTCATCCCGTGGGTGTCGTAGAAGGCGACTAAGGGAAAATTGAGCAGAGCCAATGACCACTGCTTAGAGAAGGAAAACTCGAGACCAAACCCTATGCCAACCCGTCTGGCCAGCGTGGCATTAGTAGGCCAAAACCTCTTATGGAGCCACACCTCACAAAACGGCCCCCTGTTCCCGGTAGTCCCACTATTCCTGGCCAAGATAGCGGTCGCGGTAACGGCGGGACAGGGGGTGCTAGGAATCTCCGGGCTACGGGAGGCTACCACCACCTCAAAAAACTGACCCTGGCGACGTATAACGGACGAAGTCTACGGCTGGACCAACAACTCACCGAACTCGAAGTAGAAGTTGGTCGCAAAAACTGGCACATTTTGGGGTTATCTGAAGTCCGAAGACAGGGGGAGGACACGATAACCCTTGATTCAGGTGACCTGTTCTACTACCGAGAAGGTGATAGGCCCTCCCAGGGTGGTGTCGGTTTCTTGGTCAACAAGTGTCTCACAAGCAGCGTTGTGGAAATTAGTAGTGTGTCGACAAGGGTAGCGTACCTCTTATTGAAAATCACCGACAGGAAGTTCCTGAAGGTGGTGCAGGTATATACGCCGACCTCGATATACTCTGATGAGATAGCCGAAACCATGTACGAAGACATAGCGAAGGCACTACATGGTACCAGGAAGGCTCACTACAACGTTGTTATGGGAGACTTTAATGCCAAGGTGGGAGTACAAGAACGCGGCGAATCGGACCTAACGGCGTGGGGCGCTGAAATCACAGGAGCCAAATGTTGTTCAACTTTCTAGAGTCCCAGGGGCTCTTCTTAATGAATTCCTTCTTTAAGAAGAAGCCCCACAGAAAGTGGACATGGCGAAGCCCCGATAATGTGACGAGGAACGAGATAGATTTCATCATCACGGACAAGCGGCATGTATTTAGAGACGTCTCGGTGATCAATAGGTTTAATACCGGTAGTGATCATAGACTCGTCCGAGGCTCTCTAAATATCAACCTTAAGGCTGAAAGAGTTAGGATGATGAGACCTACTCTCCAAACCACGCTGCCCCAAATAGTTCTAGGTTCCGATCAGTTCCAGTTGGAGCTCCAAAATCGCTTCGCACTGCTGGAAACCACGGACAATGTTGACGAAAAAACCGACACAGTGGTCAAAACGCTACAGAATGTGTTTCGATGGTTGTTTCCCGGAAAACGCGGTAATAGGGAGTCCAAACTCTCACCCAAGACTCTCGAACTTATGAAGGAAAGACGAGAAACGCCAGATGCCCAGATGTCTTCATCAGATAGGCGGTCCCTAAACCTGAAAATCAGGAAACTAACGCGACGTGACCTGCGACGCCGCAGCACTCGTAATATCGAGGCTGAGATTGAGCGAAATAGAGGCACCAAAGTCTTCGCTCCGCAATTAGGCAGACCCCATCTAGCGAAACTGAGGACTGGGGATAGCAGGACCGTCACCTTTAAGTTCGAGATTCTCGAGGAAATTGAGAGTTTTATAGAGACCTATACGCATCACGGACGACTAAACCACCGAGACAAGGCGTAGATGACCACAGAGCCCCACTCACGCGCCATTACACCGAGAAGATCCCGGATGTCGACCCGGGCGAGGTACAGGCAGCTCTCAGACGACTAAAGGACAACAAGGCGCCGGGTGATGACGGAATTACAACCGAGCTCCTTAAGGCCGGTGGGACCACAGTCCTGAAAGAGCTAGCGAGTCTCTTTAATTCCGTCATCCACCAAGGCTCATCATCGTCAAAGGCGTCATCCACAAGCGTGGAGTTGGAGTGCGGTGGTTCTGTTCTTCAAGAAAGGAGACAAAACCTTGCTGAAGATCTACAGACCTATCTCACTCCTGAGCCACATTTACAAGTTGTTCTCGAGAGTAGTCACTAACCGCCTCGCTACAAGACTCGATGAGTTCCAGCCACCAGAACAAGCCGGCTTTCAAAAAGGTTCTAGCACCGTAGACCACATCCATACTGTTCGGCAGATTGTGCAGAAAACCGAAGAGTACAATCAGCCGCTGTGTTTGGCCTTTGTGGACTACGAGAAAGCCTTCGACTCCATCGAAACTTGAGCGGTTCTGGATGCTCTGCAACGATGTCGTAGTGACTGGCGCTACATCGAGGCGCTGAGATGCTTATATGACACCGCCACCATGACTGTCCAGCTCCATCACCGTAAGACGAATCCGATCGAGCTGCGTCAGGGGGTGAGACAGGGGGATGTTATATCCCCAAAGCTGTTCACCAATGCGCTCGACGATGTTTTCAAAACTCTGGATTGGACTGGACGGGGTATAAATGTGAACGGTGAGCACATCTCGCACCTTCGATTTGCCGGTGACATCTTCATAGTAGCAGAGTCGCTGGACCAGCTAAGCGAGATGCTGCATGGCCTTAATGAAGCTTCACGACTGGTCGGTCTTGGCATGAACTTGGATAAAACCAAGATCATGTTCAACGAACATGTCAGGCCGAGACCGATATATGTCGAAGGATCGATGCTCGAAGTTGTTCAAGAGTATATTTACCTAGGGCAGGTCATCAAGCTTGGTAGAAATAACTTCGAGCGGAAAATCGATCGGAGAATTTAGTTGGGCTGGGCAGCGTTTAGCAAACTTCGTCGAGTCTTTTCTTCGCCTATACCGCAATGCCTAAAGACGAAAGCATACAACCAGTGCGTCCTACCTGTTATGACTTACGGTGCCGAAACGTGGACATTAACGGTTGGACTAGTCCACAAATTTAAAGTCGCACAACGGACTATGGAGCGAGCTATGCTCGGAGTCCCTTTGAAGGATAAAATTCGTAATGAGGTAATCCGACAAAGAACCAAGGTAACCGACATAGCTCGTAGAATTAGCTCGCTGAAGTGGCAATGGGCTGGCCATGTCTGTCGAAGGACCGATAGCCGTTGGAGCAGACGAGTCCTAGAATGGAGACCGCGGCTCGGCAACCGTAAGGTAGGACGCCCGCCCGCCAAGTGGACTGATGACCTGAAAAAGTTCGCTGGAGGGGACTGGATGCGGAAGGCGGAGGACCGGGTGTTGTGGCGCAAATTAGGAGAGGCCTATGTCCAGCAGTGGACTATGATTGGCTGAGTTAGTTCCTCAAAACGAGGGGTCTGATCTTGTAAAAAAACGACGAGCATTTCTCTAATGATATCCGTCTGACAGGCGTCACTCTCACCGAACTTCCTCTTCTTTCTTTCGGTTATTTTATCCATTATCGATCGGAGGTCAGGCGCCGAATCGTAATGTTGAATATTCACAGCAGCAGTGCTGTAGGCGTGTGTAACTCTTTACGGAACCGACTCACTGATCCGTATCATTGAAGTGATAGGGGAGCGAGGGGCTTGCTGTAACAGGGGTAAGTAGTAACTTGCTCTTTTCACTAGGATCTTAAACGCTATTAACATATTTCTTTGACTCGATTTAACCTATAAACCGCGTCGCATCATGTTGCCATAGCCAGTGTTCGGCCGGTCAACGCAGTGAGAGGAAGTGTGCACGCGCTCCATTTTTGCCTGGTAATATATAATTGTACTGTCGTAAAATATCGGTTTGCATATTTAATATCCGCTAATTTCAAATTTTCTTTATCTTATTTCCATTCAAATTTATCTATCTCTGATAATGTGTAACATTTTTTATGATTGATGTTAAAAATCATACCATATGGTTAGTTGTAACAAAATTCCGGGGCTTGTTGTTACGTGTTACAACATGCCCCAAGCTATGATGAAGATATCTACTTTTTTTTTCTTTGTTTTAGAATGAGAGTGTATAAAAGAAAGTCAGAGCGGACAACACAAGTGTACGAGTTAGCGGCAGCTGAAGTTTTAGAAAAACAATGCAGTATTCGAAAAGCTAGTCAGACTTTCGGATTATGTCACGTCTCTCTTTATAGATTCATAAAGAAAAAGAAGAATAATGAAAGAGTTGGTTATGCTAAGCTTAGACAAGTGTTTATTGCAGAATAGGAAGGTAAGATAGCTACCTACCTACTCAAGTCCGCCGATATATATTTTGGACTACTTCCTATAGAAGTAAGGAAACTAGCTTACCAATGCGGTGTGCAGCTCAGTGCTAAACACATTCCTCCTTCTTGGCATCAAAATAAAATGGCTGGTATTGACTGGTTCCAAAATTCTATGCGTAGAAATTCACATTTATCTCTAATAACACCAGAAGCGACGCACATAGGGGTATTTCATTGATCTAGCCGGCCAAAAGTCAAAATAACAAAATTCAAGGAAGGCTAATTATATTGAACACCTGAGGTAGGGGACATTTCAAGAAACAATTTATTGCCACCCCCACCCTTCTTTCATTGCGCGTTATCCGGAAAATTCAGTCGAAAGTTGATCATTGATTCTTGAGCACGTGTCTCTTGTCGGCTATTTACAAAAGCGTTAACTTTGTGTGTTAAACTGAAGTTTTCTGTGCTTACCTGGTGAAAAGTAGCAATGGATTCGGAAAGTACAGGTATGTGATAATATAATTGTAATAAATTTATTAAAAATTTTGTTACTTTAAATTACTTTTAGACGTCAAGAAATTGCGTCTGAAATTATGATATTTTTAAAGAAATTTATGTTTACGAGGCTATTTGTTTTAGTATCGGGGTAGATCCGGCAACTTTTATAATTTATATAAAAAATATAGACCCTTAAGTAACGAATACTAAAAGAATTAGCCGCGGAATACCGCGGATACGCAAAACCGTAGAACATTGATTTTCACGGTCAACATAAGCAAAAGGAGACTGGCGGGTTTTCTAGTTGCGTTTGGCCTGGTCACCTACACGGATAATTTCAATGTTTCCTGATAGCATTATTTATTAAAAAACCATGTATGGTTGTAATTTTTTTCCAAAAACTTGGTGGAAAGTAGTTATACGACATTTTCTTATGAAATTGACATTTAAAGGTTATGTTAGAACGTAGGTTAAGTTTGTACGTAACCTAATGATTATAAATACTCTTTGGGTTATGTCATGCACGAAAACTTTTAAGTAAGCGTGTTATTCACAAATAAGACATCGTTTATTATACTATATTATTTTACAGGTTGCCTACTGCAAGATCGTCTCTCGCTAAAGGGAGTACCCACTGACCTACTTCGCGAACGAGATAACCTTTGTTCGTCAAATTCACTTCGCGATCTACGACGGCGGCGATTCGCCCGTGACGGCCTTTTGCGCGTTTCGTCGTTCCTTATCGATTTACCACGGGACTGCCTGTCTACACGGCTAGGAGTCCCACCCGATTGACTACGTGAACGCGAACGGTACGATCGCGAACGCGGCATGACGGCTCCAAATTAACGATTGTTCGCTTATAAAGTAGTGTCGTAAGGACTAATCCCACTTCTGATTTTAGGAGAAACAAACTTTTTTAATTATTAAAAAAAAAAGACACAACACCGAGCACTTAACTTCTATTTATTAATAATTTCACAATTCGAATCAATTATTACAAAATTAATCTTAACCACTGATTAAATAAAGAACAAACAAAGAAAGATTCCAATTTAAAGCAACTGTAGGTCGTATAGGGTGTGTGAGGGTACAAAGAAGAAAAGTCCGAAGTGCACAAGCAGAAGAAGGAAATAAAGTTTATTGATATACACAGGCACAGGTTACAGTTCTCACACACATATAAGTACGACACTACGAAGAATAAGAAGGAGTGATAGTAGGAAGATAGATAGCAAGAAAATAAGCAAATAAGCAGTATACACTAGGCGCGGCTAAGCTACGATACTAGCTGTGACGGTTGCGGTAAGACGCGTGAACATACTGACTAGTACCGAACACTCGAGAGCCACACCGGCGTGCGCGCTCGCAGAGCGCGACGCATGACAGCCCGTCCCGCTCACGCAACCGGTCCGGGTGACGTAGCGGGCCGGCTTGCCGAGAACAAAAGGCGCGTCATAGCTACGCCGCCGGCTAGTTGAGAATTTATCTATATATAAAAATGTGTTTGTTCGTTGAACTTTATTTTATTACCAATGTTAGTTTTTATTTATTTTTATATAATAATAGATTTTAGTTTTAATTTAGTTTTATAGAATAATAATTAAGAAACTTAATAAAACAAGATTTTAAGTTAAATACATAAATAAATATATAGTAGGTCACTACACAACTAAACAATCAACCGTTAATTCGACTGAGAAAATAAGGTTACCGCGCTCGGCATGAAACAACGACCTATCGTTCCGAAAACCGAGAAGCAAATGAGTTCTGTGCGGGTAGCGAACTAGTTTTATAGACGTTGTTGCATGACGTCACGAAAACGTATTAAAATTATCTAAGTTATGCTGATACAACAATAAACTAAAGAAGACCTACATATTGTTTTATTATAAAGGAGGCAACAATACAATCAATCATTATTAAAGAACAATGGCAGAATTTGGTATGGACTTTTTTTGGCATCCATAGATTTCATAAATATTAATCAAACTTAATTAATTTTCTACGATTTTTCAATTATTCACTCCTTCTTGTAAAAGCCGGAGTTATTTTTATGTTTTTAAAAGCTCATAAAATGATGTTCGAGTTAGGTACAATCGGGGACATCTTCGCCTTATCACCTTACTGTCGAGAAACAGTTTTCGTCGCCTGCGCTCTTTCTAACGCTAGCGACACGCGGTGACGCCTCCTTTTTACTGATTGTATTTTAATACAAGCTGTGCCCGCGACTTCGTCCGCGTGGAATAGTTACTTTTCGGGCAGCATATTTAGAATTAGGTTTTTATACATATTCTTTCGCTTGGGTAGCTATAAATTTACTTTACAGATGCTTCTCTGTATACGATATATGACGTATGGCCATCGGGTATGAAAGCATACAGGCTCCTAGGATTGATTGAAACAGCTGATACTTAGATCTACACCCACAACTTTCAACGTCTGACCTTGAGCTTTATTAATCATCATCGCAAAACATAGGCTGACTGGAAACTGGACTCGTTTAAAACTAAATGGGAAATTATTTGGAATGAGAGGAATCCGAATCATTTCTATCTTGTCTTTCCTCTCAAAAGTCCTTGAACGTCTAGTCCATATGCAGATTAGTCAAAATCAAAATCAAAAATCATTTGTTTATTAACTTAGGCTACAAAGTAGCACTTATTAAACGTCAATTTTTTTTTACAAAAGACAGCTCCCTAGGGGTCGGTTCATATCCGGCGGATAGGCAGCGCGCAACATCGGCCGCGCAACGCCAGAACGAGCAAACACACAACAAAACATCCAACCTCTCACACCTGACGCACCAACGCGTCAGGTCAGTGTGAAAGGCCGAATGCTCCATCATGCGTCCGCCCGCCCCAGCGCCACGCGACCGGCGACACGCTTCCACCGCCAGATATGAACCGACCCCAAAACGCCCACCCTTCACCGCTTCCTAAGTGCTCTGGCTGAGGAGAAGAAAAGGCGCAATAAACTCCCCAGTAGCACGCTGGCATTACAATAAAATTATATAAAATAATAAAAAAAAATAAAAATAAGCAAAGTGAACGAGTAGTTAAGGTAGATGGGTATCATACTATAAAAGAGTAAAAATTATTATATCTACGTGGTGACCAAGGTCAGCAGAACGACCAGTCACCGCAAGCGGCACCTGTTCACGAGTATGACGCAAGGGTCAGCCATCCCCTCCCTCGCCATATTAGAGGGAAGGAGGAGACCCGACCCCAGACGCCACCGCAGGCAATGACAACTAAGGGAGCATGACGAAACTGCTGCCGGTTTAAAGAAAACATTTACAAATTAGGAAAAAAAAAACCCCCAAGCACTGATTCACTGCACAGTCCCTTATCAAAGCGGCATTAAAATAGTACACTAATGTACATGCGTATAACTGCATTAATAATAAAACAAATTAAACAATATAATGTTGCATACAGAGTGTATGCCAATCAATTTGGAACAATAATAAGTTTCGATAAACTAATATGTCAATTCAGCAAAGATAATAATAATAATAAAAGTTAATTATACAAAAGTATAATTGTATCAAAATATAGTAACATACTATCAGTATGGCAGTCAAAATTAGCAATAAAAAAAATAGCAATAGATTATCCCTGAAATTCCGCACAGAACCGACTTGTGACTATCAAGGCGACCAACAGTTTTTATCGACAAAGTAGTAATTTAATGTATAGTAGGCTTTCGTACAGAGCCTTGTTTTAACTACCGTTTTAAATGAATTAAATGGTAATTCTAAAATACTAGGAGGCAGTTTGTTGTAGATTCGAATACTAAGTCCAATATATGAGTTATGCACCTTGTGCAGCCGGTGCGATGTAGTGCATAACTTATGCTTATTTCTAGTATTAATGTTGTGTATGTCACTGTTTTTAGTGTATATAGGTGAATATTTTGTCTAATATATAGTATGTTGGCTAGAATAAATTGAGAGGCAACAGTTAGAATCTCAATTTCCTTAAAACGCTCCCTAAGTGAGACCTTAGCGCCTAGCTGGTAAATGGACCTAACAGCTCGTTTTTGCAGAATAAATATTGTTTCAATGTCTGCAGCCTTACCCCACAACAAAATGCCATAGGACATAACGCTGTGAAAGTAACTAAAGTACACTAATCGAGCTGTATCCACGTCCGTTAGCTGCCTAACTTTCCTAACTGCATATGCTGCTGAACTTAGTTTGCTGGCAAGGCATGAAATATGAGCTGCCCATTTAAGTTTACTATCTATTGTAATACCTAAAAAGACTGTCGATTCTACAGTCTCCAGCACTTCATTACTAATAATTATATTTGGACCTAGATTTTTTACGTTTGGCATTACAAATTTAATGCACTTTGTTTTCTTAGCATTTAGTACTAAGTTATTAACAGTAAACCAATTTGTTACCTGAAAAAGTGCACTGTTAATGTGATCAAAACTATCACTATTTCTATTAACTTTAAATATGAGAGACGTGTCATCAGCGAAAAGTACAGTTTTGCAGATACCTTCTAAATAAAACGGCAAGTCATTTATATATACCAGGAATAAGAAAGAACCCAGTAAAGAACCCTGGGGCACACCTAATGTAACCGGAAGTGGCCTAGATTATACGCCATTAATATCTACACATTGAAGGCGCTGCTTTAAATAAGAATCCATTAAGTTAAGGGCTATATCCTGTATACCATAATATTTAAGTTTAGCGAGAAGTGTGCCGTGATGAACGCAATCAAACGCCTTAGAAAGGTCACAAAAAACTCCTATGGCATTTTGTGAGTTTTCCCAGGCGCTATAGACATGTTTTAATAAAGCTACACCGGCATCAGTTGTTGAGCGACCCTTTGTAAAACCATACTGTTCATTGTGAAGCAGCTTATTTACATTAAAAAAACCTAATAATTGCTGCAATATCAACTTTTCAAAGATTTTACTAAATGCGGGTAATATTGATATGGGTCTAAAATTACTCACTTCACTTTTAATACCAGATTTAAATAATAGTTTAATTTTGTTGTACTTCATGAGGTCTGGGAATATTCCTAAATCGACACACTTGTTAAAAGTAACAACAAGATAAGGAGCAACATTATCTATGATAACATTTAATAACTTTACAGAAATACCCCAAAAATCGCCAGTATTTTTTAAATTGAGCGATTTGAATGTTGTAATAACATCCCGTACGATGACATGTTGAAAAGTAAATACTGAGTGACATTTTGGGGCGCAAGTTAGCATTAGATTTTCCGCAGCAACCGTGGATGAGTGTAAGGAGCAAGTTGTGGCTCTAGAATATTAGCGAAAAAGTCATTAAATATCTGAGCTACATCTACTGCTTCGCTAATTAATTTGTTGTTATCAGCTATCTCTAATTGATTATCGCGTTTGGTACATTTACCCGTTTCGTTATTAATAATTGACCAGGTCGTTTTAATTTTATTTTTCGATTGTCTTATTTTATCACTAATAAACTTAGCCTTGGCCATGTTACAAACTCGTTTAAAAGTTTTAGAGTAAATTCTAGCATACTTCAAAAATGGCTCATCAAATTTATATTTTTTCATTCCATATAACTCATATAGTCTCGCTCTACTTTTATATATACCAACTGTGGCCCATTGATTAAATGGAGCTATCGTATTCTGTACTGGTTTTAGTTTTAAATGATTTTTGAAATTCGTTTTTAACAACGTCAAAGAGAGTTCCAAAGATGTCGTTAGGATTCTCAAATTCTAAAATTGATGGTTTTATTTTAGAAACAACCCTCTCTTTAAAACGATTACAACAACTAACAGTGTACGGTCTACATATAATTTTACGCAACTTTTTTAAGATTAAATGTGGGAAACTAGCTAATTGTCCACAGTGGTCCGATGTTATGTCAGTTAAAATTTGTTTACTATTAGCATCAAAATTACTAAATATATTAGTGCATTTCTTTCTAAATTTAACCTTCTCAATCCCTTCCAGTCAGGTTCTAGACCTGAACATAGCACTACCACAGCTCTGGTTCAAATTACGGATGACATTAGATCAGGCATGGAAATCGGTAATCTAACGGTACTTGCATTGCTGGATTTCAGCAATGCCTTTAATACTGTTGATTTCGATATTTCGCTTGGCATATTGTGCTCCCTCAACATATCTCCACCGGTAATTCAATGGTTTCACAGTTACTTACACGGTCGGCGGCAACGTATTCGCTTCGATAATTCATTTTCCGATTGGAGTAATATTAGTGCCAGCGTCCCTCAAGGTGGCGTTCTTTCTCATTTACTCTTCGCTATTTTTATTAATTCAATTTCTAATTAACTTCTTTCTTCCTACCACTTGTATGCAGATGATCTTCAAATATACAGTCAAGCGCCTCTTGCAAAACTACCTGAAGCAATCGACATTATGAACCAGGACCTGTGCCGCATTTCTCAGTGGAGCGGATACGGCCTCACAGTAAATCCCATTAAGACACAGGTTATTGTAGTTGGCAGCTCTAGGACGATCGCAAAGATTGTCTTTCAACAACAGCTTTATTCCTCTTAGTGATAACCTCAGAAACTTGGGGATCGTGATCGACAGGAACTTTTCCTGGTCTGCCCAGGTCCAAGAAACTTGTCGGAAACTTTACGCATCGGCTGGATCCCTAAGGAGACTTCGCAATTTTCTCCCCACTACCACCAAAATTGCGTTAGCACAATCCCTTCTTCATCCCATCCTTGATTATGCTGATGCCAGCTATCTCGACATCGACGAAGACTTACTTGATAAGCTTGAGCGTCTCCAAAATTTTTGTATTCGGTTCATATTTGGTCTGTGCAAGTATGACCACGTCTCAGAATACCGCACTAAGCTTGAGTGGTTACCCATCCGGCTTCGCCGGAATACTCATATCCTTTCTCTTCTCTACACGTTCTGTTTCTTCCTTCAACACCTTCTTATTTAAAAAAATCGTTTTGAGTTTCTGAGGGACTAACACTCCCGGTCCCTGAGGTCATCTGAGAGCCTAGAGTTGAAAGTCCCAATGCACTCCACAAAATTCTTTGACCAGTCTTTTGCTGTTCAAGCAAAACGTTTGTGGAATGCATTGCCTGTAGCTATACGTCGTGAGCAGAGCTTACGTAAATTTAAAAAAGCTGTTAAGGCACATTATTTACTCTCCATTTAAGATAATTTTTTGTTTCGTTCTTGTTTTTCTTTCTGTTTTATGTTTTATGTCATATTATTATGTCTATGTCTGTATCGGTATGTATGTCACGCAATCTTCTGTGAAAATATGTAAACTTAAGCATAATTTTAGTTGTTTTTATGTCTAGTATTGTTTACATTCTTGTTTTGTTTCCTTTTATATACATTTACTTGGAAGGTTGCCTGGAAGAGATTGCCAGGTGCAATAAGGCGTTTTGTATATGTTTTTTTTTTTTCTGTTATAATTTTTATTTTGATTTTGTAATATAATATGTATAATAAAGAAATAAATAATAATAATAATTATCCGAGGCATGAAAACACTTTCACCTTTTCCACACCTTGTTAAAATCTCTGCTTCAATCGGATTTCTTTGTAAATTGGTCACTTTTAACCTGGTGCCATTGCAAAGTTTTGGGGGTCTTAAATTTCTAAGAAGCATTATGGGTACGCCTATCTTTAATTTTATTTTATGTGCTGGTAGTCCAGGATCATTGAGGGATTCTAAAAATTCTACAGGGTAGCTTGTAGATAAATGATGCAAAATTAATTTGAAGAAATTTAGGCTCATTTTGTGGAAGCAAAGATCCAATAAGGTGATAAACCTGGTCCTGCACCTTAAAAGTTGGCATGAAAGGACCCTCTGTAATTTGTTTGGCCCCAAAAGATGACATTTGGAATGCACTATTACAAAAACGGATATTTAAATCAAGGAAATAAATGCCTAACCTATAACAAATGCTTACAATATTTATTTACAAACCCAAAATAAAAATGAAGCTACGTAAATACCTGAAAATTAAGAAAAGGACCGATCTTCGGCAGCCTATGTAATTACTGTGTTTCCCAGTGGCTTGGAAATAAACGAGGTATATCTTTAAGTGGACTGTATTTTTGGAGGATGGCTGATTATCGCCAAGAGGTGAGCGAGCGATGTAGGTCTATGGGAAAAAGCACGCATACCTGGCTCTCCAGCGTTGGGCAGTATAAGATGGCGGGCGGCGTTCTTCCCGATGCGATCACAAAACTGTCACGTTCACACCCGCGGGCGGATTATCGCAAAAGTTCGCTATCCGGAAGGAGAAGAGAAGAAGAAGGAGGCGATGCAGCACAGGAGCGACACGGGCGCGGTATCGTGTGCCTCCTCTCGGCGATTCGTTTATTTCCAGCGGTTTGCGAAAGCGCGTACGTGCGTTACGCGCCAGGCGTGCGGAAGGATTCGAAGGAAGGAAGGGGCGGGGGTCACATCGCGCTACAATGACCGAATGAATGAAAATGAGCGGTCATTCGCAAATCGTTCAAAAGTGTCTGTCAACTGTCAATCATTTGACAGTTGACAGACACTTTTGAACGATTGTTGTGTTTGAAAAGTGAAAGTAGAAAAGATAGATGGCGCTACCATTTCCCCCCGGCCTTAAAAGGTTGCCTTTAAAAGAAATATAATAATAATAATCTAGATATGTAAGGTGTACTACCGCATAACCTATACACAGTCTAAGACAGCAAGCGTTAAAATATTTTAAATTAATTGCGGAACAAATTATAATTGAATTACAAACTAAATACCTAAACTAAGAAAGAGCTACCCTTAGCGGTTTTTACAGTAACGACGCGGGTTGTGCCGTCCTTTGCGGTATGTAACTTCTCAACAATGCCCAGTGGCCATGAAAGCGGTGCTGAATTATCATTTATAATAATTACCAACGTACCCTCCTGTATAGGGGATGCAGGACTATTCCATTTAGATCTAGCCTGAAGTTGGTGAAGATATTCTGAGCGCCAGCGCCGCCAAAACGACTGTACGAGGTTGTCAAGAAGAGTATGTCTCTGAAGCAAGCTAGAAGAGTCTGCTTCAGGCGCGGGAAGTGACGACAATGGCACAGTATTTAAAAAATGCGCGGGAGTTAACGCGGATGGTTCAGCAGGGTCACTACTGAGTGCTGTGAGCGGGCGCGAGTTAACAAGTGCCTCGATTTGCACGAGGACAGTTAAAAGCTCTTCGTAAGAAAGGATTTGTTGACCTATGACTCTGAAGAGATGCGTTTTAATTACTTTGACCATGCTTTCCCAACATTCGCCAAAATGTGGTGAAGCAGGCGGAATAAACTTCCAATCAATGCGATTAATGGAAAGTTCCTCCTGAAGACGTGAACTATACTCTTTATTGAGAAATTTATAGAGATCGCGTAGATAAGAACTTGCACCCACGAAACATGTGCCGTTATCCGTGTATAAACACCGGGTTCGATCCCCGGTCGGGTCAATGTAGAAATCAACTTTTCTACATTGCCTCGGGTCTGGGTGTTTGTGGTACCTTCGTTGTTTCTGAATTCCATAACACAAGTGCTTAGTAGCTACTTACTTTGGGTTCAGAGCAATGTATGTGATGTTGTCCGCATTTATTCATTTATTTATTTATTTATTTACGGGACCACGTCGCGAAAGAAAACGTTTTAGAGCTGCGAGAAATGAAACCGTACTTAAATCCGTCGCAACTTCGATGTGCGTAGCGCGAGTTGTAAGGCATGTGAAAATACATAGCCAAGCTTTACGGCTTTTGACGCCTCTACCACGAACTGGTGTGTACTGCAGTGGTCCTGCGTAATCACAACCGGTATGTGTAAACGCTTTATCTACCTGGTTGACACGTTGGCTAGGAAGATCTGCCATTGGAGGAAAGATCGGACGCGGACGGAATTTAAAACAGGTGTTACATTTATGAATTATCTGGCGAATTATTCGTCGTGCAGCGAGAATCCAGTAGTTTTGCCTAAGTAAGGACATGAGTAACTCTGGACCTGCGTGGAGATGCTTCTTGTGATAGAAATCAACAAGAAGGTTAACTACATGGTCGTGACGCGGCAGGATGCAAGGATGCTTGTAGTTGTAAGGTACGTCCGAATTTGACAAACGACCGCCAACACGTATGATGCCGTGCTCATCGAGAAACGGCTTGAGTTTAAGAAGAGCGGGAGAACAAGGAACGTAATTTTTTAAATTTTGAACATCCTTACTAAAATGAACAGCCTGTAGGGCGCGCAACAATGTATACTCTGCGACCTCAAGATCAGAGCTTGAAACAGAAGTTCCATTAGGTAATTTTTTAATAATCCTACAGACATAAACGATGACACGTAGTAACTTAGACCACGATGATATGCGTAGCGCGAGTGCGTAAATAAGAGATTCCGCAACCTCAATGGTCAGGGGATGAGAGACAGACTTCCGCTCAGGTATATCCTCGTCCTCTGCATCGTGGACAGATGGATGTATAGGCCACTCTGATGGATCACGAGAAATCCAAGAAGGGCCATGATGCCACAAAGGATGATCCAGAAGATTAGCCGGAGTAACACCACGAGACAGGCAATCCGCAGGATTCTCAGTACCCGCGACGTGATTGAAACAAGTAGCAGGAATAAGTTCAATTATTTTAGTAATGCGATTGGCGACAAAGGTCTGCCAGCGGTGCGGAGAAGAATTAATCCAAGCGAGCACTACTTTGGAGTCTGAAAATGCATATATCTTATTGATGGAGTGATGGGGCGCAATTGTGTCTTGAACTTTGCGAAGCAACCGAGACAGCAACAGAGCCGCGCACAACTCCAGTCTCGCAACCGAAATGGTTTTGACAGGCGAGACCTTAGACTTGGCACACCCTAGCTGCACAGAGTGGTTAGATCCAATGCGGACTTGCAAATATATGACTCCGCCATAAGCGCGTTCTCTGGCGTCAGCGAAACCTATTAAGTTAACAAAACATCCATCTACTAAACCTAGATGGCGCGGCACAATTATTTTATTGAGTGCGGGAAGTTCAGCACAAAACTGTTTCCAAACAGCGACAATATGGTCGGGAGGAGTGTCATCCCAATCACATTTTGCTAACCAAAGCTCTTTGATCAAGAGCTTGGCATACAAAATGGTAGGAGCCACAAAACCCATTATGTCCCATAAACGAGCCACTGTGGATAGCATTGCGCGTTTGGTACACTTATCACCTGGTGATAAGATGTCAAAGCGGAAGTTATCACAATGTCTGTCCCAGCGTAAACCAAGAACCTTGTGATGTGCGGACTTCTCGAACTCAATGTCCGGAGAAGCTTTATGCGAATCAGGTATGTGCGCGAGAACTCTTTGGAATTGCTTGTCCATTTGACAAGGTCAAATTGGCCTCGTTTGAAAAGCTGAATAAGCTCTTCACAAAGCGAAACTGCTTGCGGAGCGGATGCGACACTACAGACAATGTCGTCCATGTATAAAGCGGAAGCAGCAACAGCGGCTGCAGCGGGAAAGTTGTCGCCTTCATCAGCGATCAACTGGCGGACAACTCGTAACGCGTGATATGGACTAGACTTAAGTCCAAAACAAACGCGATTAAATTGATACACGGTTAAAGGCTCACCATTGTCAAAACGATATAAAATTCGTTGAAATCTACGGTCGGATTCGCGAATGCCGATATTGAGAAACATTTGTCTACAATCAGCTGAAAGTGCAATTTTGAAAAGGCGGAATTTACTTAAGATGTTAAATAAATCACCCTGTAGATCAGCACCGCCATGGAAAATGTCATTGATCGACTGACCCGATGTAGTTCGGCAACTAGCATCTAAAACCACACGAAGTTTAGTGGAGGTCTTATCTTCGCGAACCACGCCGTGATGCGGAATATAATACGCGGGAAGAGAATTGCCCTCGTCGTTTACAACTGGGCTTAAAAAACCTTTATTTATGTAATCACGCATGACGTCATTATAAGCACCGCGTAATTTAAGCGACGCATCGAGTTTGCGTTCTAAACAGTATAAGCGCCTAAGTGCAGCAGCGTGCGAGTCGCCTAAAGAATACGGGTCGCCACAGAACGGCAATGCTACAACATATCTACCACTATCGTCGCGAACAGTGGTAGCGCGGAAATGTTCTTCACACTCGAGATCCTTACGGCTCAACGAGGGCGGTGCGGAGACCTCTTCAAGCTCCCAAAATCGCTTAAGAAGAGAATTAATATTATTTTCTTGAATAACAGAACAGCAAGACGTAGTATAATGTGTATTATGCAGCGTAGGTACGGCACCCATAACTACATAGCCAAATACCGTCTCAATAGCGGGAGGTAAATTATATTGCTCACTACGTACAACATTAGGTAGTAGTAAGTGCGGAAAAACTGAAGCACCGATCAAAACATCGATATTACCCGGCTGCGCAAAGTGAGCATCAGCGAGCGGCAATGTCTCGAGGTGCGCGAGTAACGACACGTCCACGTGAGCGCTAGGCAACGTGTCCGTAATACGTTCCACAATAAGCGACGAAACGTTGAAATTAATATCATTATTGAAACGCGAATGTATTTTAATATCGACGGAACCCTTACAAGATTTTTCTGAACCACCGATCCCTTTAACTACTAAGTTAGTATTTTTAAAGTTATTCCAAAGTCCAAGACATTTGAAACAATCCGAAGTAATGAAGCTACTTTGTGATGCACTATCAAGTAAACAACGAACCACGCGCGGTGTGTTGTTCACGTCATAAATAATAACTTGCGCGGTCGCTAATAATATCGTAGTAGACGCGTTACATTGACGCTCGGCTTCGCGTTGAGTATGTTGAGTGCGTGCGCACTGCCGGCGTGCGAGCGCAATGGACGTCGTACACAAAGAAACTCCGGGCTGAGACGCGGGAAGGACAGGCGCCGTGGTACGAGCGGCCTGTGCCTGCGGTAAAGAGAACGAAACAGCTGGACTAGGATTTACGTTTACGTTAAGGTTACCGCGGTCAAATAACGGAGATTTTTTCTCAAAATGCAATAACGTATGATGTTGTTGATTGCATGAGCGACACTTAGTTTTACTAGAACAAACGCTTGTTTTATGCTTAATACTCAAACAATTAACACAAGCTTTATTTTCTTTAGCGTATTTAAAACGAGCAGTCGGATTTAAATTATTAAAGGCTGGACATTTAAAAAGGTGGTCGTGAACAATATTGTCGCACAGACACTTGTGTGAGTTATTTGCGGAATCCGAACATGCTACGTAAAATTGTGGGTTAGGGACCGACTTATTATTACTATTTCGCGATTTATTAAAGTTTTGTTTACTTGCATTATTATTACTAGACGAGCTAGACGAACTAGGCTGCGTAATATGATATATTCGACACTGATCTTTAATGAATGAAAGAAAACTATTTAGGGTAGGTATTTTATTTTGACGTTCGGTCATCTCGAATGCACGAACGGTTTCCGTGTCGAACTTTTTTAATGCGAGTTGCAATAACATAAAGTCTGCAAGGTTTTCTAACTTTAGGTTTTTAAGGGAATTTACTGCGGTAACAAAGTTATCAATAAACAGTTGGAAATTCGAAACTGACGCGGGACCAGACAATTTAAGATTCAAAGCTTGATCAAAGTAAGCAGACGCGAGGATGCGAGTATCCTGATATCTATCAAGAAGTGACTGGAAAATGACCTGATAATTCTCAGCACTTGGTGTGACACCTGCGAATGTAGATTGCGCTTTCGGCGACAGCTTACCTATTAAATAGTACAACCTGTCAGCGTCCGTCAGCGAGGCGTTATCGTGCACTGTAGACTTGAAACTTGCATAAAATAATGGCCAGTTTCGTATATCGCCATCGAATGACACGAGTTCAATCGCGGGCAGTTTCGGTGCTCGGACAGCCGGTCCGGCGCTGGGCTTCGCGGACTGTCGATTATCTAACTGCGATTGTATACGTTTTATCATACAATAAAGATCTTCGAATGAGGTGAACGCCTGATAATTTGGTTTAGATTCAGGATTAATAGAAAGTAATTGTGCGTTATAAGCGTCTAATAATTTATGAAAATCGGTTCGAATATCGTCTACTGTCATACAATAACTAAGAAATGATTCTTTGTTGACATCGGAAATTTTGGCGGTTTTTGAACGCTCGTAAATGTTTTGCATGCGCTCAAATAAAACATTGCGTTTAGCTTCTAAGATAGCTAATTCATTCTCGTCAGAAGTACATTTCTTTTGTTGCGACATTTTATATACCTAATGTAGGTAGAAGTAAATAACCTAAAATTATGCTGTAGTTTTATGTTATGTGGAAAGTAAGTACTTGTACCTAATAATAAGGCAACGACTTTAAAGGCGGTGGTAAAAGGCGCTTGAAATTATGAATTTACAAAACGACTATATACCTAGTTTATAATTATTATTGTAAGTCAGTAGGTAGCTACGTTGAGTATATTACCTACTGGGGGTGCGGGAATAACCACGTAATGGGTCTATATTTATGAACTAGGAGTGCAGCTAGGTGCTACAACTACCTAGGTAGGCACTTATAAAAGATACCTACGCGAGCGGGAATACGGATATATGAATCCGGGTCGTTCGGACCAAAAAAATGGTTTGGAAATAAACGAGGTATATCTTTAAGTGGACTGTATTTTTGGAGGATGGCTGATTATCGCCAAGAGGTGAGCGAGCGATGTAGGTCTATGGGAAAAAGCACGCATACCTGGCTCTCCAGCGTTGGGCAGTACAAGATGGCGGGCGGCGTTCTTCCCGATGCGATCACAAAACTGTCACGTTCACACCCGCGGGCGGATTATCGCAAAAGTTCGCTATCCGGCAGCAGCAGTAAGGAGGCGATGCAGCACAGGAGCGACACGGGCGCGGTATCGTGTGCCTCCTCTCGGCGATTCGTTTATTTCCAGCGGTTTGCGAAAGCGCGTACGTGCGTTACGCGCCAGGCGTGCGTGGATTCGAAGGAAGGAAGGGGCGGGGGTCACATCGCGCTACAATGACCGAATGAATGAAAATGAGCGGTCATTCGCAAATCGTTCAACAGTGACTGTCAACTGTCAAATGATGTTTGAAAAGTGAAATTAGAAAAGATACATGGCGCTACCACCCAGTAAAATGGGTTATGAAGGTCAGATATTCAATCGTTCCCTGTAAAATACGGAATTCAGCTGAATCCGGTAAGACTGGTAGCCGACCCCAACATAGTTGGGAAATGGCTCGGGCGATGGACGCGCAGGCGCGAGGCGTGTACGTCATCATATCAACCTGTTGCAGTCCACTGCTGGACATAGGCCTCCCCCAAGGAACGGTCACGATCTCCAGCCCTTTGCATCCAGTCACTGCCAGCTGCCTTCTTCAGGTCGTCGGTCCATCTAGCCGGGGAGCGTCCTACACTACGTTTGCCTAAGCGTGGTCTCCATTCGAGAACCTTCCTGCTCCACCTCTTGTCGGTTCTGCGACAGACATGGCCAGCCCACTGCCACTTCAGCTTGCTACAGTTTTGGACAATATCAGTCACCTTGGTCTTATGTCGTATGATCTCGTTCCGGATCTTATCCCTTAGACGACCTCCGTGGTCGAGTGGCGTACGCACCGGTTTCCAAGGTGTCGCTAGC
The DNA here is from genome assembly GCA_905146925.1 of Autographa gamma. Classification (NCBI taxonomy): domain Eukaryota; kingdom Metazoa; phylum Arthropoda; class Insecta; order Lepidoptera; family Noctuidae; genus Autographa; species Autographa gamma. Next base: position 247,926 of record CAJHUD010000013.1, read on the forward strand.
TCTGAGGTCTCGGGTTCGATCCCCGGACAGGACAATGTAGAAAGTCATTTTTCTACATTGTCCCGGGTCTGGGTGTTTGTGGTACCTTCGTTGTTTCTGAATTCCATAACACAAGTGCTTCAGCTACTTACTTTGGGTTCAGAGCAATGTATGTGATGTTGTACGCATTTATTTATAAAAAAAAAAAAAAAAAAATTGTACCCCAACATAGACCTTTCCATAGCACGCTGAGTGACGTGCAGTCGGTGGGCCAACTTGACTGTCATGTTCCACGTTTCGGCTCCGTAGGTTAAACTGGTAGGACGCATTGGTTAAACACCCGGCTTTTCAGGCACTGTGGCAGTGTCGACGTGACGATATGACGCAATTTCCCAAATGCTGCCCAGCCAAGCTGCACTCTTCTGGCGATTTCCCGCTCGAAGTTGTCTCTACCGAGTTGTAGTACTTGCCCAAGGTAGAAGTACTCTTGTACAACCTCAAGCGTAGTGCCCTCGACGGAAATTAGTTCCGGGATGACATGTTTGTTAAACATTACCTTTGTCTTGTCCAAATTCATCCCAAGCCCCACACGTCTCGAGGCAGCGTTAAGACTGTGCAGCATTTTGTGCAGATCCTGCAGCAATTCTGCCATAATAGTTATTTCATTGGCGAAGCGAAGGTGCGTAAGATATTCACCATTGATTCCCAGTCCGTTCCAATCCAGCGTCTTGAACACATCCTCCAGTGCATTGGTGAACAGGTTTGAAGATATGCCATCTCCCTGTCTAGCACCTCGGTGCAACTGGATGTATTTTGTTCGGTGGTTTTGTACTTGGACGGACATTGAACCCATACTGTACAGCCGTGTGATTCTGTAAGACTTCATTCTAAAATTCGAATCTGAATCCGCAGTGAGTTTCTTGATTGGCATTCTGTGACTCGATTGATAATTCGAATCTGCACTAGCGCCACACTTGCGATCGTGTTTGCGAGTTGAACTAAATCAAATACGACATTTTGACAGATAATGTATGAGATGACGTTTTATCTGGCATTCTGTAGGATAATTCCTAAGTCACTTCGACGCTCACTTCGCACTCAAACCCGATTCAAAAATAAGCATCTATTTTACGAGTGAAAAAACCTTTTTTGAAATAAAAACGACTTCAAAATTGGATAAAAGCACTAAAAGTTAAAAATAATACTATTACCTACCTACATTAATAAACCGAAGCTAAACTACTATTAACCTATAATACAATTTAATATTATTTTGGAGACGGTGTCAAGCTAGGTAATGAAACGACGAGTAATTCCTGAATATATTGATGGGTACCTATTGTGTTTGTAAAATATATTATTTTCCGATTAGAATTAATATTTAGAAGAATATTTATGTTTTATTTTTTCTGCTCTTAGTCTGTAGGTATACTAGGTATGTAGTCATAAAGTTTGTATATTGTTATTCCATAAACTCTACCAGAGTTTCAACCTGAGCCGACGATGGGCGAGAGGAACGTGTCTCATTTGGACTGAAACATTATTAGGACCAGATTAGAAAACAAAATAAACACTTTTATAATTAATACAACAAGGAATATATACTTACTTCATGATTATTTTCCAATTATTGAACACATCCTCCAGTGCAAATTCTTAGGAGGGTAGTTGAAGTGACAACTCAAAATTTTATAAGCTCCTGTATACACCGTGAAAATTGAATGGTTGTTTTCCCGCGGCAGGACTATTACCCATCAGTAGTACTATCGAAATACAAAGTTTAACTTAAAAAACATAATGTTTTTTTTTTTCAAATCTTTAAAAAAGTATTCATAAACTCGAAAGAGCGATAATCAATAGTAGTTCACTCACTAGAGATAACGTAGGTAACACGAAACGCACACGCCGCCGCCACGTGTTGTCGGCAAACTTACAACGAAAGAATCAATAATAAATGTTCAGAGCAAAATAAGCTCTCGGTACTGGTGATACGGTATAAATTAGCTTGCATGCACGCGGCAAGCGCCGGAACACAATAGAATGCCGCCAAATGTTGCGCTCTGTGCCTACGGCTTAGTACCTATGACATATTACTTATTAGTTAGTGTTCTGTGCGCAAACGTCGATGACGTCAAGTGATGAATGTGCGATGAAAGTGCTCAACACAGAAGGACTGCATCCTTATCATTTTTTTTTCGTGGCGGGCCACACCCTTGGCCACCGAGGAGCCCGGCCTTGACTCCCTTGGACTTTTATTTGTGGTCTGAGCTCAAGAACTTGGTGTATCGTGAGGAACACCAAACACGCGACTCTTTGATAAGTGCGATAGTGGACGCTTTTAATTATCGTGAGACGTGACAGAGACACTTTAATGAAACTGAAAGACAATCAGTTAAAACGTGTTCGTTTGTGCATTGAACGTAGTGGTTTACATTTCGAACAATTACTCCGCTACCGTTAAGTGTAAGTACTCGTACTTTGTAAATAAACATTTAAAAGTAGGTTAGTTAATCAAAATCATTGCAAATAAGTTGATTGCATTTTTAAATACCTACGCCTTAAATACTTAATTATCAAATTCCGACTTTTTTAAAGATACCTATTTTGATTTTTTAAGTATTTATGACGATCCTAAGCCCGTAAAAGTTTGAAGCAAAAATTTGAATTACTTATAGGTTTTGTGTTTTATTAAATCACTAGTAGCGATCAGCTGATTTACACGCGAAGTGCAACGACCGTGCGGCGTTCGGGGTAACCGCGCGCCCGCCCGCGTAGGTATAGCGCGATGTATTACTACTGGTTCAAGTCACTTTCGAGTTTTGTTTATAACAATTGTTAATCCGCCATTTATTGAGTCTATTTTTTTTTATATATATTAATCGATTGCATGACCGATACAAACTCATTTCGCTTCGGGAAAACAACGACCTATTCACGCTGTATATTTAATTTTAAAAATAGTAATTTTCGACTATTAGTTTAATAAATGGTGTAATAGTCTTTATTTAGTTTCGGTGCACTCACTTCTATAATTTTTTTTCACTGTATCTCTCTGTTCCTGATTTCCTATCTTTCATCATCAACTTCACTATGGATCTGTACGCAAAACTCACTGACAGCATGGAAGAATTGACTGCTACATTCACGACTAGGATGAACCAGTATGAGGAGGAGCTCAAGTCTGCTGGTGGAGCTGAAGTCACTCACAAGACCATAGCCAGTCTGTCACGTGAGTTCACCGACTTCAAATCATTGATTTGGAAAACTGTGAGCATGCTCAAGTCCCAAATGGAGCTATTGATTGTGGGTCTTGACCGACATGAGATGGCTTCGCGCAGGAAGGTGTTGCTGCTTCACGGCCTTCCAGAGGACAAGGAGGAGGACCACGTGGCGGTAGCTGTCACGACAATTGCACAGAAGATGAAGATTGCTGACGTCTCTTCTTCTGACATTGTAGCATGCCACCGTCTAGGAAGCACCACTGGCAAGCCGCGTCCTCTTCTCATCAGATTCCATGGACTCAAGATGAAGAATGAAGTTTGGCAGGCAAAGACCACTCTAAAGGGCTCTGGTCTAATACTATCAGAGTTCCTAACGAAACCAAGGCATGACACGTTTATGAGCGCCCGCAAACACTTCGGCGTCAGGCAGTGTTGGACATCTGATGGGAAGATTCACATATTACTTCCGAACAAGACGCGACGTAAAATTGAGTCTGCTACTGAACTTCAAGAGCTTATGGCGCAGTTCCCGACGGCGGTATTGGATTCTTCTGCAGCTGGTGAGGTGACAAAAGGTGCTAGTAAGCCTCTTGATAAGCGGTCTCGAAAGCCTGCTAAGTAGTTAGGCACAAGGATACCCACTTATAATTATAATATTGTCACCGTTTTGTTTTTCACTTTGTCGGTATCTTTGAATTCCATTTCGATTCTGGTAGTTTATGATTCTTTGACAGCTAAATGACATTTGTTTGGATCATAACTTAGCAAAATAACTTTTTGTTTCTGTGTTATTAATTTTATTGTGTTCATTTATCATTTCACTGGTTTAAGGTTAAACTCTCATTCAATCAATATTATTGTAAAGTTGTCAGTCCGCTGTTTGACATTGAAAAGTGCGTTCAGAAATTGATTTGATATTTTGTCTTTTTTATTAATTTCTTTCAACCCGGCGAGTGCATCGTGTATGATTATTAAAAAAAAAGGATTTTTAGTATTATAGCTAAAAGTATTTAATATAAACATATATATTTATTCTTATTAATAATTATTTATTAGATTTTAATTACTATTATGTTTAATAACTCAGATGACAGTTTTGCTTCTTCTTCTTCTTCTGATGCGTCTGACGTGAGCTTCGCCAGTGCGTTTAGTGACGATTGTTTACATCTCCGTGACAACCTAACCTCTGTTTTTTCTTCTTATAACAATTGTTTTAATATAGTGCATATCAATGCTCAGAGCGTACCCGCTCATCACTCTGACCTTATTTTTTCCTTCGATTCTAAAGTTGTACAGGCGGTTCTTGTGTCTGAATCCTTTTTAAAACCCACACTCCCTTCTTCTCATTATTCTTTGCCCGGCTACAAGCTAGTACGTAATGACAGAACAGGCAAGGGTGGCGGAGGCGTGGCCATCTACCTTAGAGGCGATATTTTATATGACGTCATTGAAAAGTCTCCGAGTGATTACTCGAAGTCAGCTGAGTATATCAAAATCAAAATCAAATCAAAATCAAAAATCTTTTATTTAACTTAGGCTACAAAGTAGCACTTATTAAACGTCATTTTTTTTACAAAAGACAGCTCCCTAGGGGTCGGTTCATATCCGGCGGAAAAGGTAGCGCGCAACATCTGCCGCGCAACGCCAGAACGAACAAGCACACAACAAAACATCCAACCTCTCACACCTGACGCACCAAAGCGTCGTCAGGTCAGTGTGAAAGGCCGAACGCTCCGCCATGCGCCCGCCCGCCCCAGCGCCACGCGACCGACAACACGCTACCACCGCCAGATATGAACCGACCCCAAAACGCCCACCCTTCACCGCTTCCTAAGTGCTCTGGCTGAGGAGAAGAAACGGCGCAACAAACTCCCCAGTAGCACGCTGTCATTACGATAATAATAATATAAAATAATAAAAAAATAAATAAGGAACCGCGCAAAGTGAACAAGTAGTTAAGGTAGATGGGTATCATACGATTAAAGAGTAAAAAAATATTATAATCTACGTGGTGACCAAGGTCAGCAGAACGACCAGTCACCGCAAGCGGCACCCGTTCACGAGTATGACGCAAGGATCAGCCATCCCCTCCCTCGCCATATTAGAGGGAAGGAGGAGACCCGACCCAAGACGCCACCGCAGGCAATGACAACTAAGGGAGCATGACGAAACTGCTGCCGGTTTAAAAAAATAAAAAGGAATTACATTTACAAATTAGAAGAAAAAAAAAAAAAAAACCCCAAGCACTGATTCACTGCACAGTCCCTTGTTATATGTTTCTTGAAGTTGTCTTTAATACTAAGAAGGTACTTTTGGGTGTATTTTATAGCCCATCATGTACGATTGATTATTTTCTCTCTTTCGAAAAAACGCTTGAATTGTTATCACCTTTATACGACGACACTATAATCCTCGGAGACTTCAACACGTGTCTGCTCAAGGACGATGTGCGTAGTCGTAAACTCCGCGCTCTTGTCTCTTCTGTCAATATGAACATCCTTCAGCTTAATGCTACTCATCATTCTCCTCACTCTACTCCTTCTCTGCTTGATCTAATAATTGTGTCCAACTCTTGCAAAGTAGCTGCTCATGGGCAATTACCTGCTTCTTTCTCTTATCATGACCTAATATACCTTTCTTACAAAATTCGTCCTCCTAAACCCAAATCTAAATTTCTCTTTCTTCGCAGTTTCAAGAACATTGATCTGGAGCGTTTGGGTTTTGATGCGAGCAAAATTGACTAGTCTCTTTCTCTCGTCTCTTTATGTCTGTGGTACCATGGATGGTAAGGTGTCTCATTTTAACACCTGTATTTTAAAATTGTACGATAAGCACGCTCCCGTTAAAAAAGTTCGAGTGAGGCATCTTCCTGCTCCATGGCTATCAGACAGCATCAAAAGTGCCATGTGCTCTTCGCGAGACAGGGCGAAGGGGTCTTATATAAAGGATCCTACAGATGACAACTTGGTTCAATATAAAAGGTTGCGTAATCGCTGCAGTCGTATGTGTAGAGTTGCAAAAAGGCACCACATACATCACTCCATTCAAAACATTAATAGTTCTCAGGTATGGCAATTTCTAAAATCCCTCGGTATCGGTAAAGCTACTAGTGAAGAGGCCATTAATTTGGACCTTAACGCTTTAAATGATCACTTTTCCAAAGCACCCGTTACCTTGGATATGTCTTCTAAAGCTACTACTCTTGCACATCTTTCTAATCTTTCCTTGCCAAAATGTACCTCGTTCACATTTAAAGACGTTGTGGAGAGAGATGTTGAAAAATTTATCCTTTCCATTTCCACAAAAGCGGTAGGTGATGACGGCCTACAACTCCAAATGTTCCTTCCCATCTTAAAATATCTACTACCGGTTATCACCCACATTGTTAATTTCTCCCTGACTACAAGTTCCTTTCCATCCGGTTGGAAAAAGGCCAATATCCTTCCGCTTCCTAAAGTCCTGAATCCTACATCCGTTTCACAGTATCGTCCAATTTCCATTCTCCCTGTCCTATCCAAGGTCCTTGAGGGCGTCGTTCAAGATCAGCTGTCTAATTATCTTTCCGCTAACGGCCTGCTGAGTCCGTACCAGTCTGGATTTCGTCCTGGCCGATATACGACTGGCCATGGAGAAGAGGTTAATTACAATACTGGTACTTTTGGACTTCAGCAGTGCTTTTAATTCAGTTGATTTTGACATACTCTTGGGGATCCTTTCCTCCCTTAATGTCTCTCCTCCCGCAACGGATTGGTTCAACTCTTATCTTCGGGGTCGCTCGCAGTCTGTCCGTGCCAATGAGGTCTCCTCTGATTGGTGTGAACTTACGGCGGGAGTTCCCCAGGGTGGTGTCCTTTCTCCTCTTCTTTTTTCTATATTTATCAATTCTATAACTTCAGTTCTTTCTTCTCAGTACCACCTCTACGCAGACGACTTGCAGTTGTATCGCCACAGTAGCTTTGATAATATCTCCAATGCTATTGCCGCCATCAATAATGATCTTAGTAATATCAATCAGTGGGCTAAATCATTTGGTCTTTTAGTAAACCCTTCCAAATCTCAAGCGCTCATTATTGGTGGCAGATATTTTTACAACCTTTTGGATCACCAATCTCTACCACCTATATTGTACGATTCAGCCCCTATAGCATACTCGAAAATAGCCAAGAACCTGAGTGTACACATGGATTGTCATCTGTCGTGGGATGCACATGTCTCTGAGGTAAGTAGGAGGGTCTTTTGCTCGTTTTACTCCCTAAAGCGTCTCCAGAAGTTCCTGCCTTTTCAGACTAAAATCACTCTTGCCCAATCTCTTCTTCTACCTCTTCTGGACTATGCCGATGTATGTTATCTCGATGCAACTGAGGAATTCTGAATAAGCTCGAACGTCTCCAGAATTTGTGCATCCGCTTCATATTTGGTTTGCGGAAGTACGACCACGTGTCGGAATTCCGGGCTAGGTTGAAGTGGTTGCCTATTCGGCAACGTCGAGATTCTCATATTCTCTCTCTCCTTTACTCAGTCTTGCACAACCCTAAATATCCAAGCTACCTGCGGGAACGATTTGAATACCTGGTCCCCAGGGGTAAGCCTTGTCGTACTTCTTCCTCTCTTCTCCTTCGTACTCCTCTTCACTCCTCTAGTCGTTACGACGAATCTTTTACTATTCGTGCTGTGCGCCTCTGGAACTCACTTCACACACATTCCTTGCGTAATAGCACTTCTCTTAACGTATTTAAGAAAAAGATAAAAGAGCATTTCCTTTCAATTTGAGTTATGTAGTCTATGTATGTCTATATCTTATATATATCATAGTATATAAGTACTGTATGTAGTATTTGAATGTATGTATATTAAAATATATATATAAATATTATAATAGTTGTACACTTCTATCTACCTAACCGCTTACAATTATTAATCTCACTATCGCTCAAAGAGGTTTGCTGGAAGAAAACTCAATTTTGAGTTAAGCTCGCCTGTGTACATCAACTTATTCTAATAAATGTAATGTTTATCCGTGTATGTGTACAATAAAGAATTAAGAATTATTATCAAACCAAACTCGAACAAAACAACGCAACTCACAATATTAATAATATTGTTGGACATTTATTAGGTTAAGAGGGGGGTAGAATGACGGTTACTATATAAGCGGCTGAATACCGGCGCCTCGCCCCTATTCGTTTGCCGTCCGTCGCGCTAGATAGACGTTAGGTCATTGTTTAGGTTTTGTTCTTTGAGAAAGTAGATTGTTATTTAATTGTGTTAATTATTTTCAGTAGATTGCTATTTAATTGTGTTAAGTAATTATTTTCGATAATTGTTTAAATAATTGTAATTTTAGTTTTAGGTTAATAAATAGCACTTTTTAAAAAACTTAACCCGCTTCTGATTTCTAAGAAGGGGTTCCGGTGGACGGGATTGCGGGCATGGTCTCGTACCACGTGGTGAGCAGGCGTCGCGCAGTGTGCGCACACCGCCGTTGTCGCCTGTGGCGCCACCACCACCACCGTCGAGCAATTGTGGATCCTGGAACGCTGTACTGGCGCGATTGGAGGCGCTGGAACAGAGTTCTCGTGTACCAGCCTCGGTAGGACCGACTTCATTTGGACAAGGTACAGATTAAAATTGTGGAAGCAATTCAATCGCTGAAATCGGTGAGTACCCATAGTTATTATGTCTCGAACTTCGACCCCAACATTCACGACGTCGATTCCTGGTTTCAAGAGGTCGACAGGGCCAAGTTAGTTAATAAGTGGGACGATCGTGAATGCCTTTCTAGGATAGGTAATTGTCTGAAGGGAGACGCCAGGTCATGGCTCAATGAGTGGGTGTGTAATGATCGTACATGGAGTAATTTTAAATTAGATTTTAAACCTTTATGTGTAAAGAAAATCGATTCAGCGGGAATTTTGTATGAAGTCATGTCCTCTAACTCTGACAAATATCAAACATACGCCGAGTATGCGCGCAAATCCCTGCTAAGACTACGCATTGTTAAGGGTCTCAGTGACGACTTAACCACGGAAATTATTTTGAGAGGCATTGTTGACCCACACGTAAAGGCGACTGCGACCAATGCAAACTTGAAACCCTCTGATCTAGTTAATTATTTATCCACCTTTGTAAAGCCATCAAAAATAACAGCCGCAAGTTTTCGCTCAAATGCCCAGGTTAATAACGGCGGTAACAGTAAATCACAGGGTTTCAAGAAACATTCAATAGGTCCGGCCAAATGTTTTGGGTGTGGCGATGCTGGTCATAAGCAGGCTACATGCCCTAAGCAGACAAAGCCCTATGCTTCTAAACCTACTGATTCAGATCCAAAGCAAAATGAAAAACAGCCTAGATCTTCACTTGTTTGCGCTTACTGCAAAAAGTCTGGTCATGATATTAAGTCGTGTTTTGCTAAGCAACGTATCGATCAGCAGCGTAACAAAAGTAGCGTGAATTTCTGTGCAGCTAGCTCACAACGTAATGATATTGTCGTAGGAGTAATCCAAGGCATTCCTATCGATCTTTTAATTGACAGTGGCGCTATAGGCGTATCTTTGATATCCTCTTCAGTAGTTAAATATTTTACATGCACTAAGAGGCCCACGAATCGTGAGATAAAGGGTGTAGGCGCGTCACTCACTCAAATAGACTCGTATGTGACGTTAACGATTGAGTTGGAAGGTATCTCGTTGGAGGTAGATTTATTAATTGTACCGAGTGATTGCATGAATGCTCCTATCATTATAGGCACAGACGTACTCAATAGGGACGGTGTTACTTATGTTCGTACCAAACATACACAACGTATCGTACGAAATTCTAGTCTTGTACTAGTGTCTAGTGTGGAGACGAACGCACAACCATTGATCAATACCCCACTAACTGGGGACAATTTATCCAAACTTAAAAATATCTTGGACAAATACTCGGAGCACATGATTTCGGGCACTGCGACGTCCACTGTTACAACCGGGTGTATGCACATTCAACTCAACAGCAGTGTTCCAGTGAACTATCGACCTTACAAAATGTCATACGATGAGAAGTCGAAAGTCCGCCACATCATCAGGGACCTTATGTCTAAAGATATTATTCGCGAGTCGGAGTCTCCTTATTCCAGTCCTATTCTGTTGGTCAAAAAGGAGGAAGGCTCCGACCGCATGTGCGTGGACTTCCGAGCTCTCAATAAGATAACGATCAAAGACCGTTACCCATTACCTTTGATTGATGACCACATCAATCGCTTGGGTAAGTGTCGCTATTTCACTGGGCTTGATATGGCGACAGGATTCCATCAAATCCGAATTGATGATGAATCCGTCACCTACACCGGTTTCGTGACGCCCGAGGGCCATTACGAATACTTAAAAATGCCCTACGGCCTCACTAACGCACCAATAGTGTACCAACGTATAATCGTTTCCACCTTACGCAGTTTTATAGAATCTGGAAAGGTTTTGGTATACATAGACGACTGTTTAATCCTTTCAGACACCATTGATGAAGGACTTCAAACTTTAAAAGATGTTCTGGCCACTTTAACCGCGGCCGGTTTCTCAATTAACCTTAAAAAGTGTTCGTTTTTGTGTACCGAAATTGAGTACTTGGGACGTGTTATATCAAACGGGGAAGTGCGACCCTCACCTAGCAAAGTCAAGGCCCTCGTCAACTCTGGCCCTCCACAAAATGTAAAACAAGTCCGTCAATTCTTGGGATTGGCGGGCTACTTTCGCAAATATGTCCCTAATTACTCCAACAGAATGGCTTGCATAGCACGTCTGACTCGTAAGGATGTTTCGTTTTCTTGGGGACCAGAGCAGGAGCGCGCCAGACAAGAAATCATTGTTTGTTTGGCCAGCGCACCTGTGTTAGCCATATTCGATCCAAGTTTGGCCACTGAGGTGCACACTGATGCGAGCAGCTTGGGCTATGGTGCCGTTCTGTTGCAAGTGTGTAAGGATGGTGCCAAACGTGTGGTCGCTTACTACAGCCAGGCGACCAAGGGTGCAGAGTCAAAGTACCATTCATATGAGCTCGAGATTCTGGCTGTGGTAAAGGCTCTAAAACATTTTAGACATTATCTAATAGGATCTCATTTCACTTTAATTACTGATTATAATGCTTTAAAAGCTACGCAGAATAAAAAGGACTTGGTTCCGCGTGTGGCGAGATGGTGGATCTATCTCCAAGATTTTCATTTTACGATTTTATATAGAAAAGGCGCCATGTTGCCACATGCGGATTACCTAAGCCGTAACCCTGTAAATAACATCGATAGGCCGCGTAACTGGGCTCAAATCGCTCAAGCCGGGGACGAGGAAACTCGCAACATGATTCAGGCGTTGGAGAGAGGAGAATTAGACGCTTCTCGATATTTAGTGCGAAATGACGTGCTCTATTATCAGTACAGTAGTGTTGGAGAAGAAACTCGACTTCTTTGCTATATACCGAAAGGACAGCGCCTGAGTCTCTTGCGTGTGTTCCACGATGAACATAGTCATATAGGTATCGATAAAACTTTAGAGTTAATACTGAGACATTTCTGGTTTCCCGGACTTAGGGCATTTGTTAAAAAGTACATTTATCATTGTGTAACTTGTTTAGCGCATAAGCGAGTCCCTCGTGCACCACTTCAACCCATTACCTCTTGGCCTAAACCTGATGTCCCATTTGACACTCTTCATATTGATGCGCTTGGCCCTTTGCCTGCATCTAAGGGCTTCAAACACGTGATGTTAGTCATTGACGCGTTTAGTAAATATTGCTTACTTACGCCTATCCGCTCTCAAGACTTAGAAGCATTGAAACAAGTCTGTCAGAATGTTATATCGTTATTTGGTACACCTCGTCTGATAATATCCGATAGAGGCCGAATGTTCGAGTCCGCAAGCTTTAAGTCGTGGACACAGTCTCTAGGCATTTCACTTCACCACATAACACCCGAGATGCACTGCTACAATGGACAGGTGGAGCGGTATGTCCGCACTGTCTTGAATATGCTGAGGATCGAGGTGGCTTATAAGAAAACCGAGTGGGCTGAGGAGTTATGGCGTCTTCAACTAATTCTTAACTTGACACGACAAAAGACCACACAAACTTCGGCTCTGAACGTCTTGGTTGGCCATGAGAACGCGACACCAGCGATTCGAGTCCTTGTGCGGGATGTCGCATTTACTCCTGCCTCAGAAAATCGTGAAGCAAGGAGAGAGATTGTCAGACAAAGGACAGCCGAACGGTTAGCTAGAAACCAAGTGGCCATGGACGCTCAAGTTAACCGGGACAGGCGTCCCCCTCGTGCCTTTCAGGAAGGAGATCTGGTCTTCGTGATCAAGTATTCCCAGTCCACGGGCAAGCTTGATCATGGTATGCGTGGGCCCTATCGAGTGGTTCACGTTTTGCCTCATGGGCGTTACGAGTTGCGACTGGTGGCTGGTTCCTATGGTAAAACAACCTTTGCCGCTGCGCAGTACATGGTGCCTTGGGGAGGCGAGTGGACACCTGAGTCGTGTGCTGGTTTCTTCGAGGGTGAGTGTCCTGGTGCCGCTGGCTAACTTGTGTGATACCCTTGAAGAGATGTTGTTCTGGGCAAAGTTGCCTTTTGGAATCTATGGAGACGCTTACTATTACGCTTATTATACGTGGGAATAGTAGTGTTGTTTGGCCTTTTGTCGATGTGGTGCACCCCTTGGGTGTACCCACGACCTCTGGAAGCTGGTCGGCTTTGCAAACCGATCAGTCGCTGTGAGATATGCGCTCATAGTGTTCTTTATTAAGCATGCTAGTCATAGTTATAGTGGATTAATTTTAGCACCTAAGTTGTCTGAACGTAAGTGTTTACGAGGAGTCATTTATTTTATAAACTACAAGTAATGAAAATTAAAAAGCTAAAAACTAAACAATGACGTTCAAACCCTATAATGAAGTGGTTTTTTTAAACTAACACGTACTAAACGGCATGCGGTTAACATGGGTTGGTGCCCTCACTGTTAAGTAATTATTTGAATTCGTCCACAGACAATGACGACGGTGATAGTTTGGTTGAACACCAGCCACCCCAGTCAGAGTCGCCCGCACGAGACCAGCTGGAGCCTATACCAGCACCAGAACCAGTACCGGGGCCCTCATCAAGACCAGATCACCTGGAACAAGAGTCTTCTCGAGGATTTGACATGCCCGACCTGAATTAAAACCTGGCAACTTTTGGTTTACCTGACGGGGACGTCAGGATGTCAGGAAAGGCCGTGTTGGACATTTATTAGGTTAAGAGGGGGGGTAGAATGACGGTTACTATATAAGCGGCTGAATACCGGCGCCTCGCCCCTATTAGTTTGCCGTCCGTCGCGCTAGATAGACGTTAGGTCATTGTTTAGGTTTTGTTGTTTGAGAAAGTAGATTGTTATTTAATTGTGTTAATTATTTTCAGTAGATTGCTATTTAATTGTATTAAGTAATTATTTTCGATAATTGTTTAAATAATTGTAATTTTAGTTTTAGGTTTATAAATTATATTATAAGTTATGTCAATTTGAAAAATCACGGCGAACATTTGTTAAGGTATTCTATCAGAGTTAAAAGCTGCAGGCCAACCAGGAGGCGTGGAGTGGGGGCATCGTGGCATTGTTTTTCAAGAAAGGTGACAAAAGACTCCTGAAAAACTATAGGCCAATCACACTCCTGAGTCACGTTTACAAGATGTTCTCGAGAGTCATCACAAACCGTCTTTCCGCAAGATTTGACGCATTCCAGCCACCGGAACGGGCTGGGTTTCGTAAAGGTTTCAGTACCATAGACCACATTCACACGGTGCGGCAGGTTATACAGAAGTCCGAAGATTATTACCAGCCCCTGTGCCTGGCCTTTGTGGACTATGAGAAAGCATACGACTCGGTCGAAACCTGGGCTGTTTTTGAATCCTTGCAGCGATGCCGATTGGCAGTACGTCAAGGTACTAAGAAGCCTGTACAGTATGGGTCCAATGTCCGTCCAAGTACAAAACCACCGAACAAAATACATCCAGTTGCACCGAGGTGCTAGACAGGGAGATGTCATATCTTCAAACCTGTTCACCAATGCACTGGAGGATGTGTTCAAGACGCTGGATTGGAACGGACTGGGAATCAATGGTGAATATCTTACGCACCTTCGCTTCGCCAATGAAATAACTATTATGGCAGAATTGCTGCAGGATCTGCACAAAATGCTGCACAGTCTTAACGCTGCCTCGAGACGTGTGGGGCTTGGGATGAATTTGGACAAGACAAAGGTAATGTTTAACAAACATGTCATCCCGGAACTAATTTCCGTCGAGGGCACTACGCTTGAGGTTGTACAAGAGTACTTCTACCTTGGGCAAGTACTACAACTCGGTAGAGACAACTTCGAGCGGGAAATCGCCAGAAGAGTGCAGCTTGGCTGGGCAGCATTTGGGAAATTGCGTCATATCGTCACGTCGACACTGCCACAGTGCCTGAAAAGCCGGGTGTTTAACCAATGCGTCCTACCAGTTTTAACCTACGGAGCCGAAACGTGGAGCATGACAGTCAAGTTGGCCCACCGACTGCACGTCACTCAGCGTGCTATGGAAAGGTCTATGTTGGGGTACTCATTAAGGGATAAGATCCGGAACGAGATCATACGACATAAGACCAAGGTCACTGATATTGTCCAAAACTGTAGCAAGCTGAAGTGGCAGTGGGCTGGCCATGTCTGTCGCAGAACCGACGAGAGGTGGAGCAGGAAGGTTCTCGAATGGAGACCACGCTTAGGCAAACGTAGTGTAGGACGCTCCCCGGCTAGATGAACCGACGACCTGAAGAAGGCAGCTGGCAGTGACTGGATGCAAAGGGCTGGAGATCGTGACCGTTCCTTGGGGGAGGCCTATGTCCAGCAGTGGACTGCAACAGGTTGATATGATGACGTACACGCCTCGCGCCTGCGCGTCCATCGCCCGAGCCATTTCCCAACTATGTTGGGGTCGGCTACCAGTCTTACCGGATTCAGCTGAATTCCGTATTTTACAGGGAACGACTGAATATCTGACCTTCATAACCCATTTTACTGGGAAACACAGTAATTACATAGGCTGCCGAAGATCGGTCCTTTTCTTGATTTTCAGGTATTTACGTAGCTTCATTTTTATTTAGGGTTTGTAAATAAATATTGTAAGCATTTGTTATAGGTTAGGCATTTATTTCCTTGATTTAAATATCCGTTTTTGTAATAGTGCATTCCAAATGTCATCTTTTGGGGCCAAACAAATTACAGAGGGTCCTTTCATGCCAACTTTTAAGGTGCAGGACCAGGTTTATCACCTTATTGGATCTTTGCTTCCACAAAATGAGCCTAAATTTCTTCAAATTAATTTTGCATCATTTATCTACAAGCTACCCTGTAGAATTTTTAGAATCCCTCATTGATCCTGGACTACCAGCACATAAAATAAAATTAAAGATAGGCATACCCATAATGGTTCTTAGAAATTTAAGACACCCAAAACTTTGCAATGGCAACAGGTTAAAAGTGACCAATTTACAACGAAATCCGATTGAAGCAGAGATTTTAACAAGGTGTGGAAAAGGTGAAAGTGTTTTCATGCCTCGGATAATTATTATTATTATTTATTTCTTTATTATACATATTATATTACAAAATCAAAATAAAACAACCCTTGCTACTTTTTTTGTTTATATTTCCATTGTACAGACACCACTTTTCTACAATTTTATTATATGTATTTAGATACCTATCATTGCCAGTGTCATTGTAAAAGTTGAAGACTGTGCACGAGTAAAACATTATATCGTATTAATGTTCGTTGTTGTCGTCCCTTAATACTACGAATGTTTTGACGACTTTCGCAATATGTTTCTCTTATGCACATATTTTCATAAAACTATGGTGTCGATTATGTAAACTCTAACTGCTAGAATGTTAATATGTTATGATGATATTTTTCTATTCAATTTTGCAGTATATTTGCAAATAAAATTAATAATAGAGTACCTAAAAAGCAAGCTTTACCAACAGTTATGTGTTTACACATAAGTAATTTATCGTTATTCTTACTCGGAAATCAAGGAGCTGTTAGGTTTATTGCTTGTCTCATAATAAGTTTCTAGATTTCTTTTTTCAAACGTCTTGACAGATTTAGACATTTTTTTATTATTTCGGTGGGTTATTAAACCGAAATGGTCGATTTTTTACTTCATCTGTTGAGTGTGTTTTCGAAATCTGCTTTTATAAATGACAGATCTGTGACCGGAGGTTGTGGGTTTGATTCTCACCCAGGAAAAATCTTTTTTTGATGAGCACAATCATTGATCTGTGTCTGGGTTTATTTTATCTATAATATATATTAGAAATAGTATATTTATCAGTTTTCTGGTAACCGTAAAGCAAGCTCTGCTTACTTTGGTGTCAGTTTGCTGTGTGTAAGTTGTCACAGGATATTATTTTTATGTTATATTATTATTATTATTATTAATATAATACCTACCTTAAAATGTTATTATTTGTTGCTTTGTTTAAGTTAATTTATGTAGGATACATAATGCATTTGACTACTACTAAAAAACTAATTAGATGTTAACTTAAAATGTCTAATAAGTATTTTAATGCTATTTACTTACTAAAATCACCGTTTATACTCCAGTTTAGAGTTTTAAAGCTCGATAAACCTAGTATCTGAACCTTACCACCTTTCCCTGTGTGTGTAGCAGGTATTCTTTTCAATGGAGTCTGGAGTATAAATTAAGTTGCGCCTTTAATTGTGATAGCAATATTTTTTAAGTTTGCGTCTACACTTGACACTTGTAACAAGGAGTAAACGCGCAATAATGATGTGTCGGTCAACGACTGGCTCCATGACCTTCAGCTTGTTTTTATGGAAGTAAGGAATAAACAAAATAAGACAAATTAGATACTTCAAAATATATTTTTATTTATTCGATTATTAAAAATATACACATTATGAGAGCTACCGTTATTACGCTCACTTGTTGATGCCTCTAGCATAGTTCAGAAAATGACAAAAATAACTTATAATTAAAGATTCACCGCGCTCGTCGCGTTGTGTTGTTTAATAATCGGTTCTGAGTTTTGAAGTTCTCGTACTAGACAATTAACTCGGTTTAACTGATAAGTTGTATTTACTATGATGGTATGTTAGTTAGATGTAGGATATATTGTGGAAATAATATTTAAAGAAATAATTTAATAATTAGTAGGTAATTGTTAAAGTTTACGAAAATTAATAACGAATATAATCTACATTTAACTTTTTTCTTTGTAGATTAAATAAAATCTTTTTTTCTTTTAATGTATTTAGTGCGCCTATAGAGAACTGTTTTTGAGTCGTTACTAAACAGTGTCATTTGGTAGATTACTCGTTTTGATTAAAGTAAAACTGAATAATAACCGGTATTTAGTTAATTGGTAAACCTCGATCTTTCATAAAAAACCTTGAATGAGTAGTTCTAACAATATAATTAATTAGGAGTTAGTTTACTCTTGTTACTATTTGTTTTCAAAATTATGACCCAAAGCGACCATCGATCTTGGCGGTGCAATTAGCAACCACTTTAAACAACACAAATTAGCATCTAATAAAGCTTACAGTCAATTACAAGTAGGGATATTATGTCTATCTTATTAAATTTAAGTTTATACGAATAATAAAAAACTTGTGAGGTGTCACGGGACACCCGGATGCAACGAAGTTCCTTTCGATTAATTAGTGAAGTAATAGTATATTTTTTAAAATTTATAATAAAAAAAATATTATTAACAAATGTAATGTTGTTAATATATACTTAAACTTAATCAGTAGGCTCAATTTTAGTAATGGTAACTGAAGTAGGAAACATAATGTTTGGGATTCTATTTTATTTAAATGTCTTGAATAATCTGCATCAATGGTAGTATTATATTTTATTGTTGATTCTGCTGCATTTAATAAATAATTAATTTAATTTAATTAATATCATAAATTTAATTCGTGTATTTTTATTATTATTTTATTAATTTAAAATTATTTATTTAATTTTATTAATATTAATAAAATTAATTTAAATGTATATCATATAAAAATATTTAATTTAATTTAATAATTATTTATTAATTTAATCTAGAAAGAAGAAACTGCTTGTTTATTAAAAAACTCTACCCATGGCACCCAACGATACCCACTGCACAAAGTACTTGTAAATTGGTAAATTGTTGGGTATTATTGGGATACGTGGTATAAGAACATTGTTTTCCTTGGCTTCTCTTGTTAAGATGGTTGCCTTCACAATATGCCTTCCTAGTTCAGTGACTCGCAACCGAGTACCGTTGCATAATCTTGGTGCATCCAAGTTACGCATTAACAAAACGGGTACACCTACTTTTAATTGTTACTTATTCGATGGCACCCCAGATAACTCCAGAGTTCAGGAATTCCACGGGGTAGCTTGTAGTGTCATCGGATGACATAACTGTGTCGACGGAGTTGTACACTGATGTGTCGCTCGTTATTTCGTCCAAGATTTTTTAATTTATTTTCGCAACAGTCTCATTTTTTGGTGCCAGTATGGTTCTTTCACACAACCAATTTTCGTCAAGAATATTTTGTTGCAGAATCGGAAAAACTTGATCTCCACGACATGGCAAAATTGAAGTGTGAAAAGTACCATACGTTCTTGGTCGGTGTGTTGGTGGCCTTCACCATTTTCTAGGAGTTTTTCAGCATATGCTCCTGACTCTCTGCTCAAAAACTCTGTCTCGCATTTTGGTGGTAAGATAAAGCTTTTCAACTTTAGTCCACAGATATGATGCCTTTAGACACGCATTAATCTCGTCTGCTGCAGTGCCTCTCTCAATATCAGGTAAGGTCTGTCTGAAATCCCCTGCCAATAATACTACCACACCACCCATAAATTTTCGTGTGCTGTGTATGTCTTGTAGGCAGCGATCTAGCACCTCGATGGCTCGTTTGTGTGACATCGTGAACTCGTCCCACACGATCAGCATACATTCTTTCGAGAGGGCGCCGCGGGAACTGTTCTTGCGGATGTTGCATGTTGGGGTTTCTTCGCCTGCCAGATTAAGCGGTAATTTAAATACGGAGTGTGCCGTCCGTCCACCACTCAGTAATGTAGCAGCGATACCTAAGGAAGCCACTGCTAAAGCCACATTATGGTGCTTGCGAATTTTTGCTAGTAGTAAATTAAGCAAAAATGTTTTGCCTGTATCGCCCGGGGCATCAAGGAAAAAAATGCCACCGTTACCACGCCCAACTCGTTGCAATATTTTACTATAAATGTCCTTTTGCTCGGGTAGCAGGCTTGGCTCAGTTTCGCTGACCTGAGCGTCTAATAAAGCGGTGTCGTAGGTTAATTCTTTGAGTAAATCGGTCGACAGCTCTCCTTCGATGCTGTGGTATGGGCATACCAAAGTCGGACAGTTTCTTGCTGGAAATCGTTATTATTTTGTCTTCTGAGTCTGAGTGTTTCATTCAAACATAGATCATTATTGACTTGATTTATTCTTTCCAGTCTGTGTAAGATATCTTCTGATAATGCAGTTTTGTATTTATCCCCTAATTGGAGTGGATTGGATAAGCCGCAAGTGCATATCAATATTGCAAATAGCTCCCTTATTTGCGAAGGAGAGCGACACAGAACGGCTTCTTTCATTGTGGCATCCCAGTGGTTGTCGTCTTCCAACAACCCCAACTTTTCACACGCTTGTCGTAAACACCTGGCCAGCCTTCAACAGGTGTTCCCTGTAAACGACGTTTCCAAGCTTTTAACGACACATTCCATGTATAGTAGCGGGGCACATCAACAAAAAGTAATGTTTTAGCAAATGCGTCATTTTGACAAAGCAGGAAAAATTTAGTTAGAGTTGTCACAGGTGGTGTGGCCAATCTCCCTCTAAAATTATTTTCAGTGAAATAAATTCGCTGTCCATTGGGCAGTTGTACCGCAAGATGAGTGACTGTTGGGTGTCTCTCATGCAGAGGCAGACCCAAAATCCGCCACGCTGCTTCGTTACTACTCACATATCGACCGGCTCGGAAAGTTTGCACCTCATCTCTCGAGTCAATATTGACATTCCCTTGGTTGCGGATGTTGAAAATAGCCTGATCACTACCTTTGTTAGTATATTTACAATTTTTTTATCGCCTGTACCGTATTGCAGAACTCGACATTAATATGGCAATTAAACATTTTGGTTAGAAGAGGAGAATATGGGACAATCCAGCTATTGTCAACCAATACTTCCTATGTTCCACCTCGAATTTTTTGAGTTATTGCACGGCCGCCATCTTCTGGTGCTCTATGTCTGTATAGAGGATAGCCTTTGTCGTTGGTTTGACTATCTTTTAAAAGCGCCCTTGGATACTTTTTAGTACATTTGCCTTCTTTCATGCATGGTGACGAAGGATTTAGGACTCCATAGGGACCATGAATTATATTTTTGGTCACAGTATCATGGAGCTTTCGATCACTTTCTGGGTTTGGTATCTCTGCATTTAAAACGTCGTCAATTTGGGTAGGTCGTAATTTTTCCATCAACCACAGCAGTAGATGAACGTGAGGCAAGCCTCTTTTCTGCCACTCGATCGAATACATGAAGCACTTCATATCACCAAATATTTTACCTTTTGTAAGTAGAGCAACTAATTTTTGAACTTTTATTTTAAATACTCTAGCTGTTAAGTCATCTCTGTCCGTTGAATTTTGACCTAGAATGAGCTCTTTAGTAATTTCTGGCCAGTTGGAATTACATGTCATTGTAATGAACAGATCAGGCCTCCCGTAGTTACGCACGTATGTGAACGCATCCTGCGTGTATTCGTGAAGATATCTCGGGCTATTTACAAATGATGACGGGAGAATTACCATTTGACGCAGGTTATTTGGATCTAAATCCGCATTATTCCTTCTCGCGTCTTGTAAATGTATATAATTTTCTGCTTGCAGTTTCTTTTGGTTTAGGGCAATAAACCTTAAGCGCTCACTCTCCACTTTGACGTACATATCCACAAAAAACCGATGTAGGAGAAGTCTACATCTTTTTTGACACTTTTTTGTTTGGTATGGGTTGTTTTGTAACTGGGTTTGTCTGAGGAATATGGAAACTGTCTCCCTGTTGACCTTTCCAAAAAATTATCGGGTACTCGAGACTATCATAAAATCTATGAGTGTCCGGAACTCTAGACAGCCGGCCATTGTGCGTCTGAATAACTATGACCCGAGAAGCATTCAAATCTAGCTGTCAGGTGGGAGTACACAGCGACAAATGGTCTCTCTAAGGAAGCCAAGAAACAGATTTTCGACATACATTGTATACCACAAAACTGCAAGAATATTGGTGCTCCTGTACTTAATCAAGAGGTTAAAGCAGCTTTGTCTGAAGTTCTTAGCAAGAAAGATAAAGCTATCGAAAACAAACAGAAGCAAATAGCATTAATAATCTCTTGTGTAGGCGATGCCCTTTCACAGGTTTTGTCTACTGACAGTACCAATTTGACGCTTATTAAGTCGTTAACTGACGCCGGAAAACTAGCCTGTGACTTGCAGCATACGGAGTCAAGTTCAATAAAAAAGGAAATAAAGGATCACTTGTACGAAACCAAAATAGATAGTTATCTTTTTGGTAGCCAACTAGGTGACCTGTTGAAAGCGGCAAAAGCAATAAATAAAACAGGTGCGGAAATGAAGACTGTTACATCTATACCTAGGCCGTCAAGAAGAATAACTAATCAGACGCAGAATTTAAACTCGAGGCGCCCACTTCCATCGATAAGCAGGCAAACAGGAGCTGCGGCCAGACGTTCGATTGCGCCTGCCCCGCTGAACCGGCCGGAGTACCCGCGCCAACAGCGTCGCGCCCCTCCGCCGCCGCGGCCGCAGCCGAGCGCACCCTACAGGCGCTCATAGACCCACGCACCGCACACGCCGATAGAACCGGTGAGTCATTCAGGACGTTTGTTGCACTTCATCGATAGGTGGCGTCTCATCACCAGTGACAGGCTACTTTTATCCTGGATAAAGGGTTATGAAATACCTTTCAATACATACGTACAGCAAAATAATACACCCTCGCCACCAATCCTAAATAAGCATGATTTGAGAGCTTATAGGAAGATTGTCACTGATTTAATTAAAATGGGTGCTGTATCACCATGTCTCCCTTGTCAGGGCCAATGGAAGGCAACGTTTCATATTGAATCTTAAATATTTAAATACATTTATAAATACAAACCATTTCAAATTGGAAGATTTACGTACTACAATAAAACTAATTTCAAAAAATTATTATCTATCCACATTAGATTTAAAGGACGCATATTTCTTGATCTCAATCGAAGAAGGTTTTCGTAAATACTTGCATTTTCAGATAACATGTATAAAGGGTTTAGATAATAACCTTTACGAATTCAACGTCCTCCCATTTGGCTTGTGTACGGCTCCATATGTCTTCACAAAGCTTCTAAAGCCCGTGATGGCGTTATTAAGAAGTTTAGGCTATTTGTCGAATATTATTTAGATGACATATGTTGTATCGGTAAAACTTATGAAGAATGCCTAAAGAATGTTCAGACGACAAGATTAATTTTAGAATCTTTGGGATTTGTTATTAACACTGAACACAAAAGTTCATTGATTCCTAAGACCTATTGTAAATACCTAGATAAAAAGAAGACACACATGATAAAAGAGGTGAATGATTTTATAACCCTTAAGCGTTGCAAGATTAGATGCCTTGCTCGCCTAGTGGGTCTTCTTGTTTCTGCTTGTCCAGCCATTCAATATGGATGGCTTTATACAAAAGAGTTAGAGAGCTGTAAATACTTAGCTTTGCTTAGGTCTAACGATCATGAAAGTTATATGAATATACCTTCACATATTCGCCAAGATTTATTGTGGTGGTTAAACGCTGTCAAAAATAGTGTTAACCCTATTCGTGATGACAAGTATTTAATAGAAATATTCTCAGATGCAAGCAAAACAGGGTGGGGGGTGGCATGTAAAGAAGAGACTGCAAATGGACAGTGGAGTGATGTAGAAAGGGATCTGCATATCAACTTACTAGAACTTATGGCAGCCTTTTTTGGCCTCAAGATATTCGCAAAGCACCTAAAAGATTGTCAGATTCTTTTGCGCATTGAAAATACCACCGCGATATCCTATATTAATCGAATGGGTGGCATTAGGTTCCCACGTTTAAATAAGATTGCCAAAGAACTCAGGCAGTGGTGTGAGGAGAGAAATATTTACGTTTTCTCTTCTTATATAAGCTCAGAAAATAATGAAATACCAGATGCTGAATCTAGGGCCACGCATCCTGACATAGAATGGGAACTAATTAATAATGCATTCAGTAAAATCATCCATAAGTTCGGTTGTCCATCTATTGATCTCTTTGCATCTAGAATAAATAAAAAATGTGATTTATACGTATCGTGGAAAAAAACCCTGACGCTTATGCGGTCAATGCCTTCACTCTTAATTGGCGATTTAAATTTTCATGCTTTTCCACCTTTTTCTATGATCTTAAAATCTTTGAGAAAAAATATTACGGATGAAGGTGAAGGCATCATTGTTGTTCCATACTGGCCTACTCAACCCTGGCACCCGTTGTTCGAAAGTTTTTTAGTATCAGAAACTATTCTGTTTAAACCATGTGACCAAGTTCTGTTGTCATATTCCCACAGACCTCCACCGCCACGGCTTACCCTGGCTGCAGGCAGATTGTCAGGACGGCACTTCTAAGAAGGGGCATCCCGCCTGCTTGTATTGATATAATGTATGCTTCACTTTCCAATAATACCATGAAGCAGTATGATACAGGTTTGAAAAGATGGTTCCTTTTTTGCCGGTCCTACAATGTTGATTTATATGAAGCTTCTGTCCCTAACATCATATATTTTCTTGCTAAGCAATTTAATGACGGAGCCCAATACGGAACTTTGAACAGTCATCGATCAGCCTTATCATTGATTATTGGTTCCAAAATTGGTTCTGATGATAGAATTACTCGGTTATTTAAGGGTATTTATAAACTTAGACCACCATTGCCTAAATATAATGCAACCTGGAATCCGTCTATTGTACTTAATTATTTGTCTCAATTGTATCCCAACGATAAGTTGGACTTAGAATGTCTTACCAAAAAGACTGTTACGCTAATTGCATTAGTGACAGCCCACAGGGTTCAAACCATCTCAAAAATCAATATTAAGAACATCTGTGTAAATTCAGACCACATATCTATTAAGATTCCAGATTTAATTAAAACTTCGCGTATTGGCTCAACACAACCCTGTCTTCATTTACCATTTTTTACCCAGCGGCTAGAAATTTGCCCAGCTAATGCTCTAAGATCATACATTTCGAAAACCCAATCGATTAGAGGTACACAGGAATATCTTTTCATAAGCTTTAAAAGCCCCCATAATTCGGTAAGTTCACAGACTTTAAGCCGGTGGATTAAAAATGTTTTATGTGACAGCGGTGTTGATACTAGTAAATTCAAAGCTCATTCTACTAGACATGCATCTACTTCAGCTGCTGTTAAATCAGGCGTCTCCATAGACTTAATAAGAAAAACAGCAGGCTGGAGTGGATCCTCATCAGTGTTTGCACGGTTTTACCAAAGACCGGTCCTTACTGATAATGCCAATGATTTCGCTTTGTCTATTTTAGATTCCTAATTATTCTTTTGATACAAGAATATTATAACATACCATGTATATTGGAACACTAATTAGTAATCATCAAGTAGGTACCTACCTATTGTGAAGCAAATTAAAAATACAGTTATTTTGATTAATACGTTACATGTTCTTTTCTTTTTATTAAGTCAAACAAGAAAAATCTTTTATGCAATACATACAATTATCACATCACATACATACAACGCAATTGAATGCTTTCAAGTTCTACATAAAACTACTTTTTACGGATTTTTTCGCGGTTTGTATTTAGATTTTAGGTCCCGACGTTTCGACACCTTTGCAGGTATCATGGTCACGGGCAGACTGGTAAAAAGTAGTTTTATTTCAATGTCTAACATTCGCGTAAACCTAAGAAACCAATAAGTTCTACATAGTTATTGTTGATCTCGAGGACAGAGCAGAGTGTAATTGATGATTAAACGAACTTACCTGAAGTGAAGTTCTATCCCAATTACACGAAGGCTCTGTCCGAAGAGATCAACACCCACCCAGACCCGAGTTCCAAGTATGATGCATACCCTAGTGCGTTGTAAGTATGTAATCGTCCGTTCTCCACTTTAAACTAAATGACCTACCTTCCAAGAGAGGGCGCTGACAGTTGTTGGTTTTCTTTTTTAATTTATTTTTTAATTTCAAATTTAGTGGTTGGATAGTAGTACCTGCGCGTTACTACATAGTTATTGTTGATCTCTTCGGACAGAGCCTTCGTGTAATTGGGATAGAACTTCACTTCAGGTAAGTTCGTTTAATCATCAATTGTACCTAACTCGAACATCATTTTATGAGCTTTTAAAAACATAAAAATAAATCCGGCTTTTACAAGAAGGAGTGAATAATTGAAAAATCATAGAAAATTAATTAAGTTTGATTAATATTTATGAAATTTATGGATGCTGTTATGTCCCTCTTTAACCATGGGGTGGTTTAATTTGAACACAGTTATATTTATATTAGAGCTATTGCGACACGTCCACTCGCTTGACCGCTGTCAACATATTTATTTAATTATTTTACAGTACATCACATCTCTTCGTTTCAATATCTTTTTTAAACGAATCACATTGACTACTCTGAATTAAATCTAGGTTAATAATCATTATTTATGCTACACGAGATTTTATATAATTCTTGTTTTGAATAATTGTTATCTGTTATCCTATTATAACAATCTGGATAATATCAATAATTTATTACAATACAATTTTAATCATCCGTGTCTATTTCTACTTCGCTATCGTCTATTTTTCCTTTTTCCTTATGAATTCTCCATTGTCCCTCTATTTTCTTGAGATGAACTATGTTTCTTCTTATGTTTTGACCTGTTTCATATTTTTTTATATTGATATCGCCTCCTTTAGCACTCATTACTGTGTGTGGGGTAGGGCTGAAATCAGGTGTCAATTTATTCTCTTTTGTCATGTTTTTTACGTAAACCTTTTCTCCTATAATAATAATAATAATAATAATATTAATATATTTATTTGCATAAAACATGGTATATAAAGATGTTACATTAGTTTGAGATCATACATGTTTTGCTTAAAATTAAAGCATGCAAAATTAACTAACTATGCTAACATTAACATTTTAGGGTATGTTCCATATATTCTTTAATGGAATAAAAATTGTATTTTATGAGCCATTGGTACAGTTTTACTTTAAAAAGTTTACAGTTGAGTATTTTTAGTGTGCAAGGTAATTTATTAAATAGGCGTATACACATAGCCAAACAACTTTTATTATATTTAGTTAGCCTAGGGAGCTCACTTAATACAAGTCGGTTTTTGTCTCGTCGACTACGAGTGTTTGAACTAAATTGCTCCACAGTATTAAATAATTGTTTGTGTTTCCGTACAAACATACACACTTCATAAATATATAGTGAAGGTAGCGGTAGCAAACCAAGCTTTTTAAAAACAGGTTCACAAGATACGTCTGATGGAATACCATATATGGCACGTATGCATTTTTTTTGTGCTATGAATGCCTTTTGGTTGTTGGTACTATTTCCCCACATAATAAGACCATATCGCAGTGTCGATTCAACGTAAGCGCGGTATGACATTACCGCCGTTTCTATGGATGTAATATTTTTGATTTGTCTTAGGGCATATACAAACTTATTTACTTTAGTGCATATATTATCAATGTGTGCTTTCCAATCTAAATATTCATCTATTGTTACTCCTAAAAACTTGCATTGTTGCACTTGTGTAATTTTTTGTATATTTAATTTGAAATTATTATTATTATTATAGCATTTATTAAATTGTATATATGTTACGGTAAATGTGATTAATTGAAAATTATTAATAATTTTACAAAATTATTAATAATAATCACATGTTTTGGTAATTATTAATAATTCTCGACACACATTGGTAAAAGTGATAAAATAAATAAAAACCCAATGTTTTTTGACCAGCAGGTATTTATTTATATTATTCACTCTTACCCTGACATATACACTGACTTATACATATAAACTTGGTTAATGTTTCTTTAATTTATAAAAATATATGTGATGGGTACATACGTCGTCGCTCGCTTCGCTCGCTCTGTTGCAAGGTCACAATATCTAACCTAACCTAACCTATTGATCTCCGTCACAAAGTCGAACCTAATCAAGCATTCTAAATAATCAGCCCCGCAACCCTTGGCCACTTATTACATTTATCACTACTAGGGTTAAATTATTAATAAAAACCGACAAATGTGATTAATTTATCACTTTTACCTCGACTTTCGGTAATTATTAATAATAATCGATAATTATTAATAATCTTCAATTAATCACATTTACCGTAACATATATACGGACTTATTAAGATTAATAGATAAATTATTATTGTTTAACCAAGTAATTAAATTGTCTATTGTATTATTTATGTCTATTTCGTGATCATTAATTGAGTATATTTTTTTATCAGTAGTTACAATGATAGAAATGTCATCAGCGTAGAGACAGCATTGATGATTAGTCACATTGACTATGTCGTTTATATAGAGAAGGAATAAAATGGGCCCTAATATGCTTCCCTGAGGCACACCGCGTTTTATGATTTTATACTCTGAGGAGTATGGTACAACTTCTTTATTTTCATCGAGTTTTGTAATAGTGACACTGGTAGTGCCATCTATCTTTCTAAGACGGACTACTAGTCGTCTCATCCATATTTCGCAATATTAGTTCCATTCATTCATTTGACCACTTTTGGAATGAGCGATGTGAACCCCGCCGCTTCCTTACCAATCCTTCCGCACGCCTGGCGCGTAACGCACGTACGCGCTTTCGCAAACCGCTGGAAATAAACGAATCGCCGAGAGGAGGCACACGATACCGCGCCCGTGTCGCTCCTGTGCTGCATCGCCTCCTTACTGCTGCTGCCGGATAGCGAACTTTTGTGATAATCCGCCCGCGGGTGTGAACGTGACAGTTTTGTGATCGCATCGGGAAGAACGCCGCCCGCCATCTTGTACTGCCCAACGCTGGAGAGCCAGGTATGCGTGCTTTTTCCCATAGACCTACATCGCTCGCTCACCTCTTGGCGATAATCAGCCATCCTCCAAAAATACAGTCCACTTAAAGATATACCTCGTTTATTTCCAAACCATTTTTTTGGTCCGAATGACCCGGATTCATATATCCGTATTCCCGCTCGCGTAGTTATCTTTTATAAGTGCCTACCTAGGTAGTTGTAGCACCTAGCTGCACTCCTAGTTCATAAATATATACCCATTACGTGGTTATTCCCGCACCCCCAGTAGTTAATATACTCAACGTAGCTACCTACTGACTTACAATAATAATTATAAACTAGGTATATAGTCGTTTTGTAAATTCATAATTTCAAGCGCCTTTTACCACCGCCTTTAAAGTCGTTGCCTTATTATTAGGTACAAGTACTTACTTTCCGCATAACATAAAACTACAGCATAACTTTAGGTTATTTACTTCTACCTACTTTGGTATATAAAATGTCGCAACAAAAGAAATGTACTTCTGACGAAAATGAATTAGCTATCTTAGAAGCTAAACGCAATGTTTTATTTAAGCGCATATAAAACATTTACGAGCGTTCAAAAACCGCCAAAATTTCCGATGTCAACAAAGAATCATTTCTTAGTTATTGTATGACAGTAGACGATATTCGAACCGATTTTCATAAATTATTAGACGCTTATAACGCACAATTACTTTCTATTAATCCTGAATCTAAACCAAATTATCAGGCGTACACCTCATTCGAAGATCTTTATTGTATCATAAAACGTATACAATCGCAGTTAGATAATCGACAGTCCGCGAAGCCCAGCGCCGGACCGGCTGTCCGAGCACCGAAACTGCCCGCGATTGAACTCGTGTCATTCGATGGCGATATATGAAACTGGCCATTATTTTATGCAAGTTTCAAGTCTACAGTGCACGATAACGCCTCACTGACGGACGCTGACAGGTTGTACTATTTAATAGGTAAGCTGTCGCCGAAAGCGCAATCTACATTCGCAGGTGTCACACCAAGTGCTGAGAATTATCAGGTCATTTTCCAGTCACTTCTTGATAGATATCAGGATACTCGCATCCTCGCGTCTGCTTACTTTGATCAAGCTTTGAATCTTAAATTGTCTGGTCCCGCGTCAGTTTCGAATTTCCAACTGTTTATTGATAACTTTGTTACCGCAGTAAATTCCCTTAAAAACCTAAAGTTAGAAAACCTTGCAGACTTTATGTTATTGCAACTCGCATTAAAAAAGTTCGACACGGAAACCGTTCGTGCATTCGAGATGACCGAACGTCAAAATAAAATACCTACCCTAAATAGTTTTCTTTCATTCATTAAAGATCAGTGTCGAATATATCATATTACGCAGCCTAGTTCGTCTAGCTCGTCTAGTAATAATAATGCAAGTAAACAAAACTTTAATAAATCGCGAAATAGTAATAATAAGTCGGTCCCTAACCCACAATTTTACGTAGCATGTTCGGATTCCGCAAATAACTCACACAAGTGTCTGTGCTACAATATTGTTCACGACCACCTTTTTAAATGTCCAGCCTTTAATAATTTAAATCCGACTGCTCGTTTTAAATACGCTAAAGAAAATAAAGCTTGTGTTAATTGTTTGAGTATTAAGCATAAAACAAGCGTTTGTTCTAGTAAAACTAAGTGTCGCTCATGCAATCAACAACATCATACGTTATTGCATTTTGAGAAAAAATCTCCGTTATTTGACCGCGGTAACCTTAACGTAAACGTAAATCCTAGTCCAGCTGTTTCGTTCTCTTTACCGCAGGCACAGGCCGCTCGTACCACGGCGCCTGTCCTTCCCGCGTCTCAGCCCGGAGTTTCTTTGTGTACGACGTCCATTGCGCTCGCACGCCGGCAGTGCGCACGCACTCAACATACTCAGCGCGAAGCCGAGCGTCAATGTAACGCGTCTACTACGATATTATTAGCGACCGCGCAAGTTATTATTTATGACGTGAACAACACACCGCGCGTGGTTCGTTGTTTACTTGATAGTGCATCACAAAGTAGCTTCATTACTTCGGATTGTTTCAAATGTCTTGGACTTTGGAATAACTTTAAAAATACTAACTTAGTAGTTAAAGGGATCGGTGGTTCAGAAAAATCTTGTAAGGGTTCCGTCGATATTAAAATACATTCGCGTTTCAATAATGATATTAATTTCAACGTTTCGTCGCTTATTGTGGAACGTATTACGGACACGTTGCCTAGCGCTCACGTGGACGTGTCGTTACTCGCGCACCTCGAGACATTGCCGCTCGCTGATGCTCACTTTGCGCAGCCGGGTAATATCGATGTTTTGATCGGTGCTTCAGTTTTTCCGCACTTACTACTACCTAATGTTGTAGGTAGTGAGCAATATAATTTACCTCCCGCTATTGAGACGGTATTTGGCTATGTAGTTATGGGTGCTGTACCTACGCTGCATAATACACATTATACTACGTCTTGCTGTTCTGTTCTTCAAGAAAATAATATTAATTCTCTTCTTAAGCGATTTTGGGAGCTTGAAGAGGTCTCCGCACCGCCCTCGTTGAGCCGTAAGGATCTCGAGTGTGAAGAACATTTCCGCGCTACCACTGTTCGCGACGATAGTGGTAGATATGTTGTAGTATTGCCGTTCTGTGGCGACCCGTATTCTTTAGGCGACTCGCACGCTGCTGCACTTAGGCGCTTATACTGTTTAGAACGTAAACTCGATGCGTCGCTTAAATTACGCGGTGCTTATAATGACGTCATGCGTGATTACATAAATAAAGGTTTTTTAAGCCCAGTTGTAAACGACGAGGGCAATTCTCTTCCCGCGTATTATATTCCGCATCACGGCGTGGTTCGCGAAGATAAGACCTCCACTAAACTTCGTGTGGTTTTAGATGCTAGTTGCCGAACTACATCGGGTCAGTCGATCAATGACATTTTGCATGCCGGTCCTGATCTACAGGGTGATTTATTTAACGTCTTAATTAAATTCCGCCTTTTCAAAATTGCACTTTCAGCTGATTGTAGACAAATGTTTCTCAATATCGGCATTCGCGAATCCGACCGTAGATTTCAACGAATTTTATATCGTTTTGACAATAGTGAGCCTTTAACCGTGTATCAATTTAATCGCGTTTGTTTTGGACTTAAGTCTAGTCCATATCACGCGTTACGAGTTGTCCGCCAGTTGATCGCTGATGAAGGCGACAACTTTCCCGCTGCAGCCGCTGTTGCTGCTTCCGCTTTATACATGGACGACATTGTCTGTAGTGTCGCATCCGCTCCGCAAGCAGTTTCGCTTTGTGAAGAGCTTATTCAGCTTTTCAAACGAGGCCAATTTGACCTTGTCAAATGGACAAGCAATTCCAAAGAGTTCTCGCGCACATACCTGATTCGCATAAAGCTTCTCCGGACATTGAGTTCGAGAAGTCCGCACATCACAAGGTTCTTGGTTTACGCTGGGACAGACATTGTGATAACTTCCGCTTTGACATCTTATCACCAGGTGATAAGTGTACCAAACGCGCAATGCTATCCACAGTGGCTCGTTTATGGGACATAATGGGTTTTGTGGCTCCTACCATTTTGTATGCCAAGCTCTTGATCAAAGAGCTTTGGTTAGCAAAATGTGATTGGGATGACACTCCTCCCGACCATATTGTCGCTGCTTGGAAACAGTTTTGTGCTGAGCTTCCCGCACTCAATAAAATAATTGTGCCGCGCCATCTAGGTTTAGTAGATGGATGTTTTGTTAACTTAATAGGTTTCGCTGACGCCAGTGAACACGCTTATGGCGGAGTCATATATTTGCAAGTCCGCATTGGATCTAACTACTCTGTGCAGTTAGCTTGTGCCAAGTCTAAGGTCTCGCCTGTCAAAACCATTTCGGTTGCGAGATTGGAGTTGTGCGCGGCTCTGTTGCTGTCTCGGTTGCTTCGCAAAGTTCAAGACACAATTGCGCCCCATCACTCCATCAATAAGATATATGCATTTTCAGACTCCAAAGTAGTGCTCCCTTGGATTAATTCTTCTCCGCACCGCTGGCAGACCTTTGTCGCCAATCGCATTACTAAAATAATTGAACTTATTCCTGCTTCTTGTTTCAATCACGTCGCGGGTATTGAGAATCCTGCGGATTGCCTGTCTCGTGGTGTTACTCCGGCTAATCTTCTGGATCATCCTTTGTGGCATCATGGCCCTTCTTGGATTTCTCGTGATCCATCAGAGTGGCCTATACATCCATCTGTCCACGATGCAGAGGACGAGGATATACCTGAGCGGAAGTCTGTCTCTCATCCCGTGACCATTGAGGTTGCGGAATCTCCTATTTACGCACTCGCGCTACGCATGTCATCGTGGTCTAAGTTACTACGTGTCATCGTTTATGTCTGTAGGTTTATTAAGAAATTACCTAATGGAACTTCTGTTTCAAGCTCTGATCTTGAGGTTGTAGGTAGTTGTGTGCGGGTAATTTTAGGTAAAGAAGTATGCACAGCACCAAGTCCACAGTTTATTAAGTAGGATGAAATTTACAATAGTTCACAATAGAATAGAATAGAAGGAGAAACACGAAAGATCTAGACGTTATGAAAGCACAAGCGATAGATTTATCGAAGACATACGACGGAGCGGCGAGCGACATGCAATGCGCCTCGAGACATGTATTCGACTGGCGAGGGATCACCAACATGGCCGAACGAACGCGCAGGAGTAGCTGTACGTCACGCGCCGGCGTAAAATATCTAATATGAAAGCTCGGTCGTGTGTCCTACATTTACATACAAAATTTACTTTACATTATATTTATTTATATTTGTTTGCGTATCACAACATAGTTATTAGAAATATTTATTAAACGTTTATTTGTATAACATATATTTTTATTTATATGTTTATGTATTTAGGTATAGTATAATATATATATTTATCTATATTAACATAACTATTTTCAAATATTAGACTAAGTACTTAATTTATAGTTTAGGTTAAGAATAGTAAATAAAGTGTTGCCACGCCACACTACTCCCCCCCAGAGACCGGGTTAAGGGCGATAATAGTCTGGAAACCTGACCCTTCGTCCGGACCTAGATGTCTTGACTACTTTTTCTTCGGTAACAGGTAAGTGTTTTGTCTGAAGTGGCGTTTGTGTAGCATGAGTATGTGTTATGGGTGGTTGTTGTGTGGGTGATGTATGTGCTGTATGTGAGGAGTGTGTGTCTGGGTCATGCAGTATGTAGGCCGGCTTAATGCGATCCACAGATACTGTGACAGACTTCCCATTCACCTTTAACTTAAAGACTTTGTCCCCACGCTCCAACACTTCATGAGGCCCCGAATAGGCAGGCGTAAGGGTTCCACCCACTGTGTCATCACGCAGGAAGACATGAGAGGAGGTACCTAGATCCTTGAAAATAAATGTTGAACGTTTGCTAAAGTGCCGTGACGCTGGACAAGGTTTCAAATTGTTTGCAAATCGGCGCAACCCTGAAACAAAATCAGGTATGGAGATGGAGGTATCTGTTTGTGGGTTTAATAAGTCTCCTGGAAGACGTAATGTTTCCCCATAAAGTAGTTCTGCCGCGGATGCCTTGAGGTCTTCTTTGTGAGCACAACGGATACCTAGTAAAACTAGAGGTAGTGTATCTACCCAGTTATCAGTAGCGTGGCACTTGATGGCAGCTTTCAGATACCTATGGAAACGTTCTACCAATCCATTGCACGCTGGGTGATAAGCTGTTGTGCGTCTATGATGAAACCCGATCATTTTCGACAAGTTCCTAAACAACGAGGACTCAAACTGTCTACCACGGTCTGTGACTATGTCGGTGGGACATCCAAAACGCGATATCCATCCACTGACTAAAGCCTTGGCCACAGTGTCTGCAGAAATGTCCATTAGTGGTATCACCTCGGGCCACCTGGTGAAGCGATCTACTGCTGTGAGGCAATATCGATAGCCTTGACACTGTGGCAAAGGTCCTACTAAATCAATGTGGATGAACGCAAACCTGGCTTGCGGCAGCTTGAAGTTCCCAAGAGGTGAGGTATTATGCCGCGACACCTTCGAGCGCTGACAAGCTATGCAGCTACGCGTCCACTCCCTGCAATCTTTCCTGATTCCCGGCCATACGTACCTGTCTGCTACCAGTTTGGTCGTAGCGTTGGCCCCTGGATGGCTAAGGTTATGGAGACTATCAAATACTTGCCTACGAAATTCTCTAGTCACATACGGTCTCTGTATATTATTATACTCGTCGCAGTATATTTCGACATCTGAATCCAACAACGTTACCTTTTTGAGCTGCAAAGATGTGTTACTAGTTAAGTGGTGTTTCAGCTCTCCATCCGTAAGCTGGGATGCCGCGAGCTGTTTTAGATCAACTGGTTGTGTGATCTCTTCGATTCGCGACAGACTATCAGCTACAACATTGTTCTTTCCCGAGATGTGCCTGATATCTGTTGTAAATTGTGATATAAAATCAAGATGTCGAAACTGTCTCGGTGAACAATTATCTTTGTGCTTTTGAAATGCATAAATAAGCGGCTTGTGATCCGTATAGACAATGAAATCCGCAGCTTCGATCATATGGCGAAAATATTTAATAGCCTCATAGATCGCTAAAAGTTCTCGATCATATGGAGAATACTTTTGTTGACAGGGACTTAGCTTTCGCGAAAAGAACGCCAGCGGCTGCCAGGAATTACCTTGCTGCTGTTGTAAAGCTGCTCCCATCGCCGTATCCGAGGCATCTGTTACAACAGCGAGTTTAGCCCCACAATCTGGATGGGCCAGCATGGTCGCCTGGCAAAGTCCATTTTTGCAGGCTTCGAAGGCTTTAAGCTGATCCTCATCAAAATGCACAGGGCTAGATCCCTTAACAGAGCCGACCAGCAGTGCATTTAGAGGGGCTTGATGCATAGCAGCGTTAGGTATGAACCGCCTGTAAAAATTTGTCATGCCCAAAAATCTGCGCAACTCTCTTACCGTTTTCGGTGCAGGGTACTTCTTTATTGCTTCGACCTTCGTTGCCTGCGGTTTTGTGCCCTTTGCCGATATGGTATAACCTAGAAAAGATACCTCAGGGGCGCCAAAGACGCTCTTAGAAGTGTTTATAACCATACCATATTCTTTGAGCCTGGTGAAGAGCTGGTGCAGATGTTGTTCATGAGTCTGCTGGTCCTTCGAGAACACCAAGAAATCGTCGATATATGGGAAGCAAAAGTCCAGTCCCCGGAGCATTTCGTCCACGAAGCGCTGGAACGTCTGTCCGGCATTACGAAGTCCGAACGTCATGAACGGAAATTCATAAAGTCCGAACGGCGTTGTTATGGCGGTCTTCTGGACGTCTCCCTCTGAAACTGGTATTTGGTTATATGCTTTCACCATATCAATAGTCGAGAATACTGTGCAGCCTGAAAGATTGTGAGCAAAATCATGAATATGGCGAATGGGATATCTGTCAGGTATGGTACGCGCGTTCAACAGGCGGTAATCACCACAAGGGCGCCAGCCATTGTCTTTCTTGGGCACAAGGTGAAGGGGTGACGCCCAAGGTGACTCTGAAGGGCGACAGGTGCCATTCTGTAACATCGCCTCAAACTCAGCCTTTGCAATTTTAAGTTTATCAGGTGCGAGCCTCCGTGGTCCACAAGAAATGGGTGGCCCGGGTGTAGTCCGGATGTGGTGGACGGTGTTGTGTTTCGGTGTACGGTGTGTACCGGATGGGCGAGTGATGTCTGGATAGTGTGCTAGTATGTCATGATATACTGTGTTACCAAACAATACCTTTACCGAAGAAATATTTTCCGACGCTCGGACAGGCGAAGCCGCGGTCGAGAGCGTAGTATTACCGTCTATAAGGCGTCTACTCCTTACGTCTACAATTAAACCATAGAAGGATAAGAAGTCAACACCTATTATTGCTTTAGTCACATCCGCTACAATAAATCGCCAGGCAAAGTCGCGGCGCAACCCCAAGTTGAGTATTAAATGAGCATAGCCGTATGTATTTATTATTGACCCGTTAGCGGCACATAATTCAAACGTTGTTTTTGTTCTATGCTCCTTTAATGCCTTACGAGGGAAAACACACAAATCGCTGCCGGTATCCACTAAAAATTGCACTTTTGTATTAATGTCTGTAACAAATAAGCGACCAGTTGTTGGACAGCCGTCGGCCGCCATGACCGACTGTCCTATGCTTTTCCCGCGTAGTCACAAGGTTTAACACACTTTTTAGCTTTTTCGCCGAAACGGTAGTGGTACCAGCACGTTGGGTACCTGTCATAGTTACGCTGGGACCTATTCGATGACGAGCGATCGCGGCCGCGGCCCCGACTGGTAGACCGTTGTCTTGATCGTGACATCCTGTCGACCTTCGATGACAGCTCCTGCACCTGTCGTGTGAGCGCTGCTATTAGGCACGCCGTATCATCTGACGGTGTACTCTTGGAACCTGACACTGCTGCTACTTGTGAGGTAGTGGGTACGACGTCGTGTATTCTGTCTGCCAATTCCGCGACCTCCTCTAGTGCTGCCTTGGACTGGGACGCTATGATAGACTGGGTGCTGCCTGGTAGCCGGCTAGTCCAAATTGTTCTCAAGAACTCTTCTGGCACGTCTGGTCCCGCTAAATGCTTCAGGTGTCTAAGAAACTGAGACGGTTTTCTATCTCCTAGCTCCTCATGAGTCAGGAGCTGTAGCACCTTCTTCTCTCGCGATGCGGAGAGCCGTTTGATGAGCTCAGCTTTCAGCCTCTCGTACCTGTTCGGCATTGACGTAGCGGTGATTATATCCTCCACTTCTGTTGCGTATATTGGGTCGAGCTGGCCCATGGCGTAGTGGAACTTAGTTGCGTCCACGGTGATACCGGCCAAGACGAACTGACTCTCCAGCTGAGCGAACCATAATCCTGGTTTTTCAGGGTAGAAGGGTGGCATTCGCACGGCGACTCGATGTAGCTCCAGAGGGGCGACAGGTTCAGAAGCTCTGTCGCCAGCATGTTGATCTCCGCTTTTTTCTTGACCTGTCCTGTCCATGATCGTGTTCGTACGGGGTCACCAATGTAGGTAGTTGTGTGCGGGTAATTTTAGGTAAAGAAGTATGCACAGCACCAAGTCCACAGTTTATTAAGTAGGATGAAATTTACAATAGTTCACAATAGAATAGAATAGAAGGAGAAACACGAAAGATCTAGACGTTATGAAAGCACAAGCGATAGATTTATCGAAGACATACGACGGAGCGGCGAGCGACATGCAATGCGCCTCAAGACATGTATTCGACTGGCGAGGGATCACCAACATGGCCGAACGAACGCGCAGGAGTAGCTGTACGTCACGCGCCGGCGTAAAATATCTAATATGAAAGCTCGGTCGTGTGTCCTACATTTACATACAAAATTTACTTTACATTATATTTATTTATATTTGTTTGCGTATCACAACATAGTTATTAGAAATATTTATTAAACGTTTATTTGTATAACATATATTTTTATTTATATGTTTATGTATTTAGGTATAGTATAATATATATATTTATCTATATTAACATAACTATTTTCAAATATTAGACTAAGTACTTAATTTATAGTTTAGGTTAAGAATAGTAAATAAAGTGTTGCCACGCCACAAGGTCGCAGAGTATACATTGTTGCGCGCCCTACAGGCTGTTCATTTTAGTAAGGATGTTCAAAAT
Organism: Autographa gamma; assembly: GCA_905146925.1. Lineage (NCBI taxonomy): Eukaryota > Metazoa > Arthropoda > Insecta > Lepidoptera > Noctuidae > Autographa > Autographa gamma. The sequence goes on from CAJHUD010000013.1 coordinate 286,059, forward strand.
TTAAAAAATAACATTCCTTGTTCTCCCGCTCTTCTTAAACTCAAGCCGTTTCTCGATGAGCACGGCATCATACGTGTTGGCGGTCGTTTGTCAAATTCGGACGTACCTTACAACTACAACCGTCCTTGCATCCTGCCGCGTCACGACCATGTAGTCAACCTTCTTGTTGATTTCTATCACAAGAAGCATCTCCACGCAGGTCCAGAGTTACTCATGTCCTTACTTAGGCAAAACTACTGGATTCTCGCTGCACGACGAATAATTCGCCACATAATTCATAAATGTAACACGTGTTTTAAATTCCGTCCGCGTCCGATCTTTCCTCCAATGGCAGATCTTCCTAGCCAACGTGTCAACCAGGTAGATAAAGCGTTTACACATACCGGTTGTGATTACGCAGGACCACTGCAGTACACACCAGTTCGTGGTAGAGGCGTCAAAAGCCGTAAAGCTTGGCTATGTATTTTCACATGCCTTACAACTCGCGCTACGCACATCGAAGTTGCGACGGATTTAAGTACGGTTTCATTTCTCGCAGCTCTAAAACGTTTTCTTTCGCGACGTGGTCCCGTAAAGTGTTTATACACGGATAACGGCACAGGTTTCGTGGGTGCAAGTTCTTATCTACGCGATCTCTATAAATTTCTCAATAAAGAGTATAGTTCACGTCTTCAGGAGGAACTTTCCATTAATCGCATTGATTGGAAGTTTATTCCGCCTGCTTCACCACATTTTGGCGAATGTTGGGAAAGCATGGTCAAAGTAATTAAAACGCATCTCTTCAGAGTCATAGGTCAACAAATCCTTTCTTACGAAGAGCTTTTAACTGTCCTCGTGCAAATCGAGGCACTTGTTAACTCGCGCCCGCTCACAGCACTCAGTAGTGACCCTGCTGAACCATCCGCGTTAACTCCCGCGCATTTTTTAAATACTGTGCCATTGTCGTCACTTCCCGCGCCTGAAGCAGACTCTTCTAGCTTGCTTCAGAGACATACTCTTCTTGACAACCTCGTACAGTCGTTTTGGCGGCGCTGGCGCTCAGAATATCTTCACCAACTTCAGGCTAGATCTAAATGGAATAGTCCTGCATCCCCTATACAGGAGGGTACGTTGGTAATTATTATAAATGATAATTCAGCACCGCTTTCATGGCCACTGGGCATTGTTGAGAAGTTACATACCGCGAAGGACGGCACAACCCGCGTCGTTACTGTAAAAACCGCTAAGGGTAGCTACGTGCGCCCTGTTGTACGTCTCTGTCCGCTACCGACTCAGTAAGATCTAGCTTGAAGTTGGATCTCTTTCTTAGTTTAGGTATTTAGTTTGTAATTCAATTAACGCAATTAATTTAAAATATTTTAACGCTCGCTGTCTAAGACTGTGTATAGGTTATGCGGTAGTACACCTTACATATCTAGATTATTATTATTATATTTCTTTAAAGGCAACCCTTTAAGGCCGGGGGGAAATGGTAGTGCCATCTATCTTTCTAAGACGGACTACTAGTCGTCTCATCCATATTTCGCAATATTAGTTCCATTCATTCATTTGACCACTTTTGGAATGAGCGATGTGAACCCCGCCGCTTCCTTACCAATCCTTCCGCACGCCTGGCGCGTAACGCACGTACGCGCTTTCGCAAACCGCTGGAAATAAACGAATCGCCGAGAGGAGGCACACGATACCGCGCCCGTGTCGCTCCTGTGCTGCATCGCCTCCTTACTGCTGCTGCCGGATAGCGAACTTTGTGATAATCCGCCCGCGCGTGTGAACGTGACAGTTTTGTGATCGCATCGGGAAGAACGCCGCCCGCCATCTTGTACTGCTCAACGCTGGACAGCCAGGTATGCGTGCTTTTTCCCATAGACCTACATCGCTCGCTCACCTCTTTGCGATAATCAGCCATCCTCCAAAAATACAGTCCACTTAAAGATATACCTCGTTTATTTCCAAACCATATGTATTGTTTTAAATTGGTATGTATCTAAAGGAGAATGACCATTTCCAGTATCGCTTCAATCTAAATTGTGCCATAATTTGGTAATAACGATAATTCCTATTTTTTATTTTTAAAGCCTATTTATAATAGTAGATAATCATAACTTCCCCGGAATAATAACTGATAAAAATAAATGTTTAACAACGTAAAAATATTCAATGACATACTATCTGACAAGAGATGGCACCACAAGTAAAATTAAAAGGCGCTATGGTTTCGCTACATGGCTATGTATATGTTATGGACCAAGTGATAAATTGAGCAGTATACATAATGCCCGGTCATTATGAAAAATGCCCAATATGAGAGTGCATTTTGACAATAATTATTCAAATAATCGAATTGACCGGGCACTATACATATTGCCTATCACCTATTGGGCAGAGTAATACAAACATATTTAAATACAATTTTTTGATTGTTATTGTCATTTAACTTATTATTAAAAAGTTTGTCTTTTTTGTAGGTTAGTTTGAAAAAAAAAGCACGCAATCGTTATGTAAGACTAATTTTGAATTACATACATCGTCGCTCGCTTCGCTCGCTCTGTTGCAAGGTCACAATATCTAACCTTTTTTTTTTTTTTTTTTCGGGGGGAAATCCTCATGGACTTCCTCCGCCTGGGGAGAGGCGGAGGGGCATGCCGGACTCTTACCGGCTAAAACCCCCCGGTGTCTCCTCCTCGCACGTGCACGTGGGGCCGCGGGAATCCAAATTCTTCCGCAGCCCCACGCTGGTGCTGGCCCGGTTGTCCGGGCCTCATCTCGTGCACGGGGTGAGGTGTAAGACTACCCCGTGCTCCGCCTCGGAGGCGCGCGCCGACACCCGCGCGCGCCTACGCCTCGGGTCCAGCGGTTAGGGGGCGGGGACTTCCCCAAGTCCCTCGCCCCTGGACCCATTCATGGGGGGCGGAAAAGGGCGTTGTCCGCCCTTCTCCTGCGCCCGGTGCGCCTTCTGCGGCCGGGGAAGAGAGACGAGATCTCCCTCTCCCGTTCCGCAGTCTCCTTCTGCGACATCACGTCCTCGCAGAAGGACACCACCGCGTCCCACGACTCTGCGCTACCGACCATACTCTGCACTACGGCCGGCAGCGACAGATCGCCTCCTACTTCATTTGTGAGGACACGGCGCTGCTCCTCCCAAGCTACACACTCAGCGAGCGTGTGTTGCGCCGTGTCCTCCCCGCAATGGACGCAGTGGTGGCACCGAGCGTCCGGCTCCCTGCCCATGCGACACAGGTACTTGCCGAAGCACCCATGCCCCGACAGCACCTGCGTCACCCTAAACGACAGGGAACCGTGCCTTCTCCCGAGCCAGTCGTCGAGTACTGGCCGGATCGCCTCGACGGTAGCGAGGCCGGCGGCAGGGCGCAGAAGCCTTTGCCGCCATTCCGCCACCAGGACCTGACGGAGCTCTCCTCGGCGCAGCTCGATCTGTCGCTGCACCGGCGTCGAGCCCCACGCCCGCTCTTCCTCGCGCCATCGGTATAATGACGCGAGTACTTTCGCCTCCAGGTCCCAGGGCGGGGATCCGGCCAGGACACAAGCCGCCTCGTAGGAAATCGTGCGGTACCCGCGGGCGACTCTGACGGCCATCGCCCTCTGCGGCTTGCGCAGAATGGCGAGAGTGCTGGCCGTCATGTCCAGCGCCCACACAGGAGCCCCGTAAAGAGCTATGGACCGCACGATTCCCACGTACAACCGCCTACAGGCGGCGCTCGGGCCCCCCATGTTGGGAAGCAACGTTGAAAGCGCGCCCGCCGCGCCCATCAGCTTGGGCGCCAGCCGCCGGAAGTGAGGCCCGAATTCCCATCGGCTGTCGAGCACCAATCCCAGGTACTTCATGGTGTACCCGACAGCTATCCGAGCCCCACCGACCACAATGTGTGATCCCGGCGCCGGCGCCCGTCGGGGGCCATGAAACACTATGGCCTCCGACTTGTTTAGGGCCACCTCCAGGCCCAGGCGCCGGATGCGGTTCACCACCTGTGACACCGCAGCCGTGGCCATCAACGTCGCTTCCCTGAGCGAGCTCCCCCGGGCAGTGACAAGCGTGTCATCCGCATAACACGTCAAGTCTGCGCCCGACGGGAGCTCACCTCTCAGCACCCAGTCGTAGCCGATGTTCCACAGGAGCGGTCCTAAGACCGATCCCTGTGGAACACCGCACGACATGAAGTGCCGACGAGCACCGTCACGTCCCCGATAGGTAACGCATCTGTCCTCCAGATAAGCCCCTACTGTACGGCGGAGGTAGGGAGGCACGCGATGGTGTTTCAGCGCCTCCCGAATACAGCTCCAGGGTAGGGTGTTGAATGCGTTGGAGATGTCTAAAGACACCGCCAACACCACCCCACCCCGGGACACCGTCTCCTCCGCCAGGGCCCTCACGCGCATGATTGCGTCTATGGTGGAGCGCCCCCGACGAAAACCAAACTGGTTCTCGTCCAGGTCCGGCCCCTCTCTGCACAAGTGGCCGACGAGGCGATCTGCGATGACACGCTCAAACAGTTTGCCCGCCTCGTCGATCAGCACTATGGGCCGATACGCGGACGGCGAGTCCGCAGGGCGCCCCTCCTTTCTGAGCAGGACCAGCCTCCCCTCCTTCCATACGCTGGGAAACTGACCCCGCTCGAGACATGCCGTGAAGAGCCCCCTCAGCTGGGGCTCTAGCTCCTTCAGAGCCAAGACGAGAGCTCGGCCAGGAACTCCGTCGGGTCCGGGCGCTGTGTTCTTAGCCCGGAGTCGCGATACGGCCGCTCTCGTCTCCTCTTGCGTCACTTCGGGGACATCGGTGCTCTCCTCTTCCGGAGAGTCTGTGGCTGAGGGCGATGCCATCGGCGGGGGAACATGTCCCACTCGCACAGGGAAGAGGGTCTTCACCACCACCTCCAGCAGCTGGGGCTGCATGGTCTGCATCAGTGGGGGCGCCCAGGGACGCAACTTGCCCCTTACCCAGCGGTAGGGACGCCCCCACGGGTCCCGATCTAGGGACCCCAGCAGCTCCTCCCTGGCACGCGACTTTGAGTCGCCGATGGCCAGCCACAGAGTCTCCTTGGAGGCGCGGTACACCTCATACAGCGCGTCCTCCTCGGCGGAATCCCGTCGACGCCGTCTGCGGTATCGGGTGTACCGGCGGCACAATATTTAACCTTTTTTTTTTTTTTTTTTTTTTTTTTTCGGGGGGAAATCCTCATGGACTTCCTCCGCCTGGGGAGAGGCGGAGGGGCATGCCGGACTCTTACCGGCTAAAACCCCCCGGTGTCTCCTCCTCGCACGTGCACGTGGGGCCGCGGGAATCCAAATTCTTCCGCAGCCCCACGCTGGTGCTGGCCCGGTTGTCCGGGCCTCCTCTCGTGCACGGGGTAGTGAGGTGTAAGACTACCCCGTGCTCCGCCTCGGAGGCGCGCGCCGACACCCGCGCGCGCCTACGCCTCGGGTCCAGCGGTTAGGGGGCGGGGACTTCCCCAAGTCCCTCGCCCCTGGACCCATTCATGGGGGGCGGAAAAGGGCGTTGTCCGCCCTTCTCCTGCGCCCGGTGCGCCTTCTGCGGCCGGGGAAGAGAGACGAAATCTCCCTCTCCCGTTCCGCAGTCTCCTTCTGCGACATCACGTCCTCGCAGAAGGACACCACCGCGTCCCACGACTCTGCGCTACCGACCATACTCTGCACTACGGCCGGCAGCGACAGATCGCCTCCTACTTCACTTGTGAGGACACGGCGCTGCTCCTCCCAAGCTACACACTCAGCGAGCGTGTGTTGCGCCGTGTCCTCCCCGCAATGGACGCAGTGGTGGCACCGAGCGTCCGGCTCCCTGCCCATGCGACACAGGTACTTGCCGAAGCACCCATGCCCCGACAGCACCTGCGTCACCCTAAACGACAGGGAACCGTGCCTTCTCCCGAGCCAGTCGTTGAGTACCGGCCGGATCGCCTCGACGGTAGCGAGGCCGGCGGCAGGGCGCAGAAGCCTTTGCCGCCATTCCGCCACCAGGACCTGACGGAGCTCTCCTCGGCGCAGCTCGATCTGCCGCTGCACCGGCGTCGAGCCCCGCGCCCGCTCTTCCTCGCGCCATCGGTACAATGACGCGAGTACTTTCGCCTCCAGGTCCCAGGGCGGGGATCCGGCCAGGACACAAGCCGCCTCGTAGGAAATCGTGCGGTACCCGCGGGCGACTCTGACGGCCATCGCCCTCTGCGGCTTTCGCAGAATGGCGAGAGTGCTGGCCGTCAGGTCTAGCGCCCAAACGGGAGCCCCGTAAAGGGCTATAGACCGCACGATTCCCACGTACAACCGCCTACAGGCGGCGCTCGGGCCCCCCATGTTGGGAAGCAACGTTGAAAGCGCGCCCGCCGCGCCCATCAGCTTGGGCGCTAGCCGCCGGAAGTGAGGCCCGAATTCCCACCGGCTGTCGAGCACCAATCCCAGGTACTTCATGGTGTACCCGACAGCTATCCGAGCCCCACCGACCACAATGTGTGATCCCGGCGCCGGCGCCCGTCGGGGGCCATGAAACACTATGGCCTCCGACTTGTTTAGGGCCACCTCCAGGCCCAGGCGCCGGATGCGGTTCACCACCTGTGACACCGCAGCCGTGGCCATCAACGTCGCTTCCCTGAGCGAGCTCCCCCGGGCAGTGACAAGCGTGTCGTCCGCATAACACGTCAAGTCTGCGCCCGACGGGAGCTCACCTCTCAGCACCCAGTCGTAGCCGATGTTCCACAGGAGCGGTCCTAAGACCGATCCCTGCGGGACACCGCACGACATGAAGTGCCGACGAGCACCGTCACGTCCCCGATAGGTGACGCATCTGTCCTCCAGATAAGCCCCTACTGTACGGCGGAGGTAGGGAGGCACGCGATGGTGTTTCAGCGCCTCCCGAATACAGCTCCAGGGTAGGGTGTTGAATGCGTTGGAGATGTCTAAAGACACCGCCAACACCACCCCACCCCGGGACACCGTCTCCTCCGCCAGGGCCCTCACGCGCATGATTGCGTCTATGGTGGAGCGCCCCCGACGAAAACCAAACTGGTTCTCGTCCAGGTCCGGCCCCTCTCTGCACAAGTGGCCGACGAGGCGATCTGCGATGACACGCTCAAACAGTTTGCCCGCCTCGTCGAGCAGCACTATGGGCCGATACGCGGACGGCGAGTCCGCAGGGCGCCCCTCCTTTCTGAGCAGGACCAGCCTCCCCTCCTTCCATACGCTGGGGAAACTGACCCCGCTCGAGACATGCCGTGAAGAGCCCCCTCAGCTGGGGCTCTAGCTCCTTCAGAGCCAAGACGAGAGCTCGGCCAGGAACTCCGTCGGGTCCGGGCGCTGTGTTCTTAGCCCCGGAGTCGCGACACGGCCGCTCTCGTCTCCTCTTGCGTCACCTCGGGGACATCGGTGCTCTCCTCTTCCGGAGAGTCTGTGGCTGAGGGCGATGCCATCGGCGGGGGAACATGTCCCACTCGCATAGGGAAGAGGGTCTTCACCACCACCTCCAGCAGCTGGGGCTGCATGGTCTGCATCAGTGGGGGCGCCCAGGGACGCAACTTGCCCCTTACCCAGCGGTAGGGACGCCCCCACGGGTCCGATCTAGGGACCCCAGCAGCTCCTCCCTGGCACGCGACTTTGAGTCGCCGATGGCCAGCCACAGAGTCTCCTTTGGACGCGCGGTACACCTCATACAGCGCGTCCTCCTCGGCGGAATCCCGTCGACGCCGTCTGCGGTATCGGGTGTACCGGCGGCGGGCCGCAACGCACGCCACGCGCAATTGCGCGATCTCAGCGGTCCACCAGTACACCCGGCGCCTTGCGGACTGTTGGCGGACACGGGGCATGGACGCGTCGCAGATCTGCGTCATCGCCCCGCGAAACCGCAGCGCCACCGCCTCGACGTCGACGGGGCCGTCCGTCGCCGACTCCCAGGTCCAGGACTGGACTAAGGCTGCTTCCTCGAGTAGTTCCCTGTCGATGCGCTTAAGCGCCCAACGCGGGCCGTCGTTGATCGGGGTTGTTGGATGGCGGCCGCCGGTGGTCTGGGCAGAGACGTCGAACCGGACATACCGGTGGTCCGATAGCGTCTCCACCTCCACAGCGACACGCCAGTCGCGGACCCGGCCGGCGACAGAGGGGCTAGCGAACGAAACGTCCACTATCGACCCGCCCCGCTGTCGCACGCACGTAATTCCGAACCCCGATTCAGGACGACCAGGCCTGTCACAACCGCCCACTCCTCCAGCACCCTCGCCCCGAAGGTCAGTGACCGGAGATCCCCACGCCGATGACTTGGCGTTGAGATCCCCGAGCACAAGAACGGGACGAGGGTGGTAGCGGCCTACGACGGCGCCCAACTCGACAAGGAAACCCTCAAAGTCGGCGAGACTCTTGTTGGGGGAGAAGTACGCCCCCACAATGACGATGCCGCCCGAGACCGCAGCAACCCAGCCACGGCCCCTAGACGGGTCGATCAGAGTCTCGCCAATAATGGCCACCAAACCGTCAGCGCACCCCAGCCAGTTTTCACGGGCGGGGATGAGGTACGGCTCGGCGACCACAGCCACGTCAATCGACCACTCTGCCATGCTCTGGAGCAAAAGATCCTGAGCTCTGGCACAGTGGTTGATGTTGCCCTGGAGGAAATGTTTTCGTGCCATTATTGACACTCCCATTCCCTCGGCAACGGTCCTGGGCCGGGAGTCGGCCGCGGAGCTTCTAGCCTGCGGGGGTGGCGAGGTTTCCCCGGCAGGTTCGAGCTCCCCTTCTTTTTCTTTTTGGCCTTCGCCTTGCTGGCAGGCGCGCCACAGGCCC